>JAVFBZ010186668.1:0-14908 GCA_032466195.1 Katharina tunicata
ACATACTGCCCTTAACCAGAGGGTGGCTAAGTATGACAACATGAATATAATCTGTAAACATACTGCCCTTAACCAGAGGGTGGCTAAGTAATACAACATGAATATAATCTGTAAACATACTGCCCTTAACCAGAGGGTGGCTAAGTATGACAACATGAATATAATCTGGAAACATACTGCCCTTAGCCAGAGGGTGGCTAAGTATGACAACATGAATATAATCTGTAAACGTACTGCCCTTAGCCAGAGGGTGGCTAAGTTTGACAACATGAATATAAATTTTTGCTACTCCAAACACTTCGGACCCTGTAATCTGGAAACATACTGCCCTTAGCCAGATGTTGGCTATTAAAGTATGACAACATGAATATAATATGGAAACATACTGCTCTTAGCCAGAGGGCCTGCTATTCCATGTCTTTAATACAAAGCCAGATGGACTTCAATAACTTACATTTCGACCCTTTGTCCTCCAAGCTGCTCTTTCTTCGTCAGTGAATTTACAGGTCAGAGCAGCCAGAGACTGAACAAACAGGGCATTATATAGCATCTGTACAAGGCAACCATAATGTTCTGCAAATTGAAAAAGAATTTGTTATTATTTAACACTGCTAGTATTTTGTTGACCAAAGAAAAGATCAACCTCATGAGTAATACACAAAAAAAAAACCCCAGCTAGCTTTGAATCATATGTAAAGTAATATGATTGTTTGTTTGTTTGATTGGTGTTTAATGTCATACTCAAAGGTATTTCATTTATATGACGACGGATTTCACTTCTTAATCTGCTCTACTCAATACGGCGGAAAACCAGGAGGAAACCTCGTAAAAACCGCACCCGCGATTGCCGAAGTCACCTCGTGTGACTCCCTCATATACCTCAGGTTCACTGGGAGGCTTGAACCCATGCGGTACATCGAAGGAGGATCTGCAGTCAGACGCGCTAACCGCTGAGGCACGGCGCGGGCAAATGTGAAATGTGAAAAGCACCTTACGGAAAGCTTCTTAATTTGTTGCCAGTTGGGATAGGGTTTTGTTGGCCAACCTTCTGTGCCCATAGACTGCACTCTCGTAATCCACTATAAAGCACTAAATGTAGATTACTGTATCTTAATTATAATACCAACTTTTTCACAGAGCTTGAGTGTGACCTTTATTTTGTAATGTACAATCAAAGCTTTGAAAATTATCATTTTCTGCATTGGAAGAGGATGTTCCCATCCCTTATCTGCATATGTGTTTTTAATTTCTGACATAGGAAAGCTCTCAAGCCTTGTACATGTACCTTATCCTTAACTGGATTTTCAAATATATACATTATTACTACAAAAAACACACATACAAGTACATGTAGCTTTAACTTTGCACTTTGGCAAAAACAATACTGAACTGGAGACATTGTTGAACTCTTACTTACTAATTTAATTACTAAAACATTCTGGCTCAGGATTTTCATAGCTTAAAGGACACAGGCTTTACTTGGACTAAGATGATGTCTATATATTCAATTCCATGATTACACTTGGAATAGTAGCCCTCACCTTTCTCAATGGTAGTTGGTAGAATTAAGACTAGCTGGATCAGTAGGGCTGTAACATCCTTCAGCATCAGAGGTACACCTAATCTGTACGGCTGAACACTGAGATTTAGAAATAAGGTTATTGATTTGATTGGTGTTTAACGTCATACTATAGAGTACTTAACTTATATGAAGACTTTGTGTGGCCGGTAAATGGTGGAAAACTGAGAAGAAACAATATAAAACCCACCCAGTGATCTCAACAGCCAATTGAAAACTTCTCTTATATACATGTACCAAGGGTGCACTGAGGATTTCAAACCTATTCTGGGTACAGTGAAGGGGGGTTCTTTTCACAAAGCGATCTTAGCTTACGTTGAACGTAACTACCATGACAACACAATGCCTCCAGTACTGGTTGCTATGGTATTTACGTTTAACGTAGCCTAAGATCGCTTTGTGAAACGGGCCCCAGGGAAGGGGGCTCAGCAATCTAAGAAATAAAGGAAATCATCACTTGTACAATGGGGAATTTATTAACTTTATCTGTGATGTATTTTAATATAAAAGACTGGAATATGACAGAAATGTTTTGGTTAAGTCACATACATGTACAAACATTTATAACAGTTGTTGTGGAAACAAATGCCTTAATAACTGTGCCTATATGTATCTTTATGAGCGGTGCAAAAAAAACATCATGGAAAATATTTTTTGCAACTGTCTGGCACTACATGAGTCATGTACATGTACATGTTACAATATACAACATATTGTTGAATGGTGGAAAATAGAATTAAAAATTTTGCCCATTTCATATACACATTACCTTAAATATATGTAAATAAGTATTAAATTGGTATTTACAAATGTAGCATTGTAGATTTAAATTAAATAAAAC
Organism: Katharina tunicata; assembly: GCA_032466195.1. Classification (NCBI taxonomy): domain Eukaryota; kingdom Metazoa; phylum Mollusca; class Polyplacophora; order Chitonida; family Mopaliidae; genus Katharina; species Katharina tunicata. The sequence continues at coordinate 2,421 of JAVFBZ010186668.1, forward strand.
ATGCCACTTAAATGTGTGTTTAAACAGAAAAAATTGCCTATTTCTTGCAGACACCAAGTTTTTTGCTCAGCTAGATCTTTCAATTTTACAGTACATTATTTTGGATGCTGCCTTGTTTGATGTTTTTCACTCGCATAAAGGCATGCCAACAAACTGGATGAAGAGAACCACTATGAACAACACTGGCACTAATGAGACAATCATATAAAGGATTCCACCACAGTTTGACATTCTGGTGACCTTTAGCATAGAGAACTCTTAGGACACAGGACACTACATACAGCCGATTAAAAGATTGTTTGTTTGTTTGATTGGTGTTTAACGTCGTACTCAAGAGTATTTCACCTATATGACGACTTGCTAATCTCAATAATCTTAATAATTTGCATTGCCGGTGTATGGTGGAAAACTGGGAAGAGCCAATTAAAAGAAGTAGTGGCTGGGAAACACTTCAGACCTTTTGAACATGGAAAATTATTTTGTTACTTTTTATAACAACATGGTCAAGATTGTGTCACTGATCAGGGCCTATTTTGAACCCCTTTAATAGTTGGGGTTTGGGTGCCTTGAGTCTGGGCACCCAAACTCCATATACATATGATGATGTATCAAAAAGACAGTCGTTTTGATACAATGTTATTAACTTAATATAGAGTTAAGATGATCAATCAAAGAATACAATATAAGTGTTATTTGGCCATGTTTAACCCCTTTTCCTCCCCTCCCACAAAAGTGACAGATTATTGGTCCCATGATGGGTGACCAAACTTTATCCCTGGACCAGGCCTGCTGGCTGATTCCATGATGTAAAATTCATCATCAGTCAGCGGACAAGGGAGAATGGATTCAAAGACTATATAACATAGACTTAAAGACTATGTCAAACATACATTCGTCGCACCCAGTACAGGACGTCACATCCTAGTTGACTTGATCTTGCTAGAAAACACCAGGTCCTGAAAGCTTCCAGCAGTCACATGTGACATACAAATCCACAATAGGGTGTGAAAGTCATGTCATGTGATCGAAGAGATTTCACGTGATTCCCTCCAGTACATGCTACTTTTTTAATACATATAAATAATAGTTTTGAACATCACACGGGCAGTTAAAAATATGACAATTCTCCTGTCTTGTCCTATAACTGCACCCAAAGCAAAAATAAAGATCATTCAGAATGACTGCTATTGAGAATAAACCGCCATGTCGAGAAAAAACGTTACAAGAATGTACCCAGAAGTCAAGTAGATGCAAAAGAGACTCACATGGCCTATAAATACGTACCTAGATGAGACAGACTGGTCAGGAGGTATTCCTGTTAGCTGGGACCATAGGTCAGTGTTGGGGCTGTTTATTAATATCTTACTGTGCATGGCTAACACATGTAACAACGGCACTGGGGAAAAAATACAGAAGAGATATGATAATGGCATTGTGGATTTCTACATAATAAGGTCTCTGACAAAGGCAAACATTGGTTATCGTGGTGGGAATGACATCCTTCAGGGCTTCATTAAGTCTTCAAAGTGGATTTATTGACTACCTATTTGTTAACGTCTTCGTATTGTTGTGGGCCCTCGCCGTGGCTCAGTGCAGATCCTCCTTCGATGTACCGCACCGGTTCAAGTCTCCCATTGGACCTGAGGTATATTAGGGGGTCACACGAGGTTTTTACAAGTTTAACTGAAATACATTTACAATTAATTATATTTACACTGATGATCATAAGCTGTGTCATAGTTTCTGTTTTATACTTACAGAAGCTATTTTTCTTTGTCCCGGTAGAGGCTGATGGCCCATTTAGACAGCTTCCTCTTTGTAATAACTCCAGCTCCAAGTTTGTCCTAATCAAAACAACCAACACAACATTTACATGTAACTTTGAAACAGAATGATATAGTCTCAAATAATTGCATCATTCATAGTGAAACTTGTTCAAATACAAACCTAAATATTGAAAAAACAAAAAACAAATCCAATAATTATATTAATTTGTCAAATCTAACAGAGCCATAAAATACTGTACTCAAGTGTATTAACAAGTAAAAAGCCTTATGATCTCTGTAACCCCCATGGACTTCCCTTGTATGGTCGATAGACAATGGCAACCCTGTGTAGGTTATGAACCACCATTAGGATTTGTGCACCCTTAAAACATTCAGCAGAAGAGTGTCAGGAGAGAGGAGAGTGGCCGTTATTGAGACCTGAGAGTTGAGAGGTTTGTAGATTGCTGATAATTTTTCATTTGTAATATAATACCTTGTGAATTATGACAAAAGTTCATTTGTAGCTAAAAATAAATATGGATTTTTAATAATTTTAAAATTCAGCCCGTTCCAGTGTTTCCATGGAGATTTTAGACACAACCCCGTTCGAAAGTGCTGTAGCTCAAAATCAAGGTGGACAAGCTATATTTATCTTGTACAATTTTGAGAGCCCAAATGCCCCTCTTTCTTTCAAGGTATCACACTATGCTCAATAATTTTTTTCATACATTTTGGGGAAGGGTGAACTTTGCTACAATTTAAAACATGAATAGTAGAGGGATTTTTTAGTGGTTCTTAACCTATACTCTATTCCCGATTTAAAAAAAAAATGGAATAATCCATTTTCATAATCGGGGGGTTAGGTCAAGACAATTTTCCACATTTTTGAATAGGGAATAGGGTAACAAGGGCTATTGAAACAGGTCAAATAAAAAATAATAGGGATTTTTTTAGAGGTTCTTAACCTGTAGTACATGTACATGTACATGGAAAAGAGAACCTTAGGCTGTTCAAATGGTCTGATTAAATATTGACTTAGTTTGCGCTCACCTTGCCACGGAGCACACAAACAGAAGGACGCTCTCAGATGTGGGAGATTTGGTGTAAGTTTTGAAGATAGAGTAAGTGGCGTTTGTTAAATCCTCCATCATACTGCCCATTGATTTGGTCAGCCTGGAGGAGCCCTGGTAAGAAACAAGATACACTTTAATAGGACAGGCTATGCATTAGGCAACACAATGGAATGGAATTGGAAACACAATGTTGAAATTTGTAAGTTCAGACTTGAAACTATTTTTAAAAAATACAAATTTTAGTTCCAAAATTACTAAAAACTTGTGATCCATAGTTTAAATTTGATGAGGATTTAAGGTAATTTTTAGAAGAAATATATAAATCTTCAGTGTTTTATTTAGCTAGTTATTGACTTCATTCGCGAATATGTTATGATTTGTCTTGTTGTTTCTTTGATTGGAGTTAACTAAATGGTTTTTCACTCATATGGCGGACCTGCCTAATTGTACATATTTGATGTATTTTGTACACAAAACTCTTTTAAAATAAACTTGATGTCTTGTTCACATGGGTTACTAAATTGTACTCAAAACTTCATGATTCGATACTCGCAAACTTCTACAAATTATTCATGAATCAGTTTAAAAAATTAACCTCCAATCTCTTATGCATGTTCTTTTGTTTAAAAAAAATAGTTCTGTTAATAGTAAATTCTTTGGCTTGTTGACTTGTGCTTTAACTTGTTAATAATTAGCATAACATCATAGTGTTTTCTGATTTTGTATGCAAAATTTCTGGATTGTACACAAAAGTTCAGGCCCTTGTACACATTTTCTGATTTGGGGGTAGGCAGGTCTGATATGAAGGTATCATGATGCGTGTCGGCGCACAAGACAAATCATGCAGACATAGGACCATAATTTGAGTGAAATCCCTGGTCTTCAGAATAAATTTTGAAAATAATGAATGTGCCTGATGATTTGGAGCGAATTTCTGATCTATTATGTTATGTTTGTGAACAATTTTACAACTTATGCAGGCATGCTTGTCAGTTATAAGAATTTGAACACGTGCTTCATTAGACTCCAGTTGATCCAGTGACACGACTGAGTACCTTGAGATAATAAACCAGCAAAGAAACCCTTAATTAAGTCATAATCAGGAGAAAAGTAATGCATCTTTTCGGATTTTCTTTAGAGCTTTATTATTCCATTAGATGTTTACATAATTTGTTACGCTATATTAAACATTGTCAACAATGTGCTAAGCTATATTTTGAGAATAGAGCATTAAGTCACCAACAAATTCCAAATGACTTCCGAGCCGTATAATTTAACAGTATACGGGAGACTTTGTGCATATTTCATTTCATTTAATTTTATTCACCACATAATAAATCTTACATGAAATAAATATAAAATAAATAAACAGATATTATTGTGGAGGGAATAAAGCCCCATAGGGCTTGTTATATCCCGGGAAAAACAACAGTTGAAATAGATAAATGTTATTAAAATATGGTTTAAATTTTAATAATATTAATTAATAAATAATTATTTTTATGAATTTGTGCATGTCATAATTACATCACTGCTCACCGGGGTTGTTGGTTTTCTTGCTATCATAGATCCGATATCAATGACCATTTGACGAGGATCATGAGATACAGGTTTTACCAGGGAATTACGCTCCTGGGGCACAAGGGAGATAACTGAGTTTGCTAACTGTCGACACATTGGACAGCCATATTCTCCCTTCCCAACATTCAGGTTTTGCGAGGAAAGCTGGGTCTGGCAACAGAAATGATAACAATTTATTTGATTAGTGGTTTACGTTGTACTCACGGGTATGATGACTTTTTGTGGTCCATGTTTGGTGGAAAACTGAGATTAGAGAAGAAACCTTGTAAAAACCCTGCGAACTCCTACTCTACAACTACTGAAAAACTTTCCTCGAATACCTAAGGTCCGCAGGGTGCTTCAAACTTTTTCCAGGTACAATGAAGGGATCTCAAGGCACAACCGAAATTATAATGAACGTCAAAGTAGTTATAAAAACACCACAGAAGCTATCTGATTGGATGATTACGGTCTTAAGCTATAATAACAGCTAGTATCACTCGTATGACAGCAAGCCAACCAAGTGGGAAACAGAAATCCTCCTTAATGCCACTGGCAACAAACGACACAAAGCAATGTACAATTACAGGTCACAAAACCAGAAGGCAACAAATAAAAGGCTCCTATAAATAAGTAATAACTCTTAGCTCAAAAAGTTCATTGCCAACTATCTACCACAAAAGTTGATCACGGAGTGAGACAATGCAAAGAAAGAGCTATCTTCCTTAGATATCTGTCCTTGACCGAATACGCCTTCAGCTCACTGTCCAACCATACCTCTCTGTAACTTATTGTGCTTAACTTCATTTGGTTTATAGAGCCTAGAGTGGCTGATTGACGGGTGTTTATGCTGCATTTTATGTTACATCGCTCATATGATCGCACGCCAGTTCAATGAGAGAGAATCACCCTCAAGTCTCAACGTCACCATCATTAAGCAAAGACAATGAAGACCAATGCCCGTACTGATGGCCTTTAGTTTGGAGAGAACTGCGACACAGTAAGAGCAGACTAAACAAGGAGAATAAACCACCCAGCAACCATCCTTGTATCTGTGTACTTAAAAGAATAGACAACTTTTGATAAAGTGTACTATTGATAGAAAGCCTGTGGTAACTTTATTAGAAAAAAACTTTAGTTTAGCTTTCCAAAGTTTTTTAGGGTATTGTAACAAATAAATTTGGGCTTGGATTTAGGAACAAGTTGAAGACTGACAAAGGCAGAATTTTAACCTGCCCTCGGCTTTACAATGCCACAGTGTGGAGCTTTTTGCTGCAAAAACAGAGGCCTATAATTATACAGCTATAGAGAGGTTGGTACCTCTGACACATATTGCTGTTTCCGCCGAGTTAAACATGTCGGACTTCATAAGTTGTTATCTAACACTTTTGACTAAATGTTGTAAAGTTATGGTACACTGATTGAAATAAACTATACCTCTATTTTCACTTGTTGTCCACATTCTCGGGATATAGACATGGGTTAGCGATAAGCTTTCTCTTCCTTTAACAAAAGTTACCTTAAGGGACTCCACATAAGCACTGTGGCAGTCTAAATGTAGGCAGTGACCACAGCTCTGTACATGCACTCCTCCCTCCCAGCCGATGTTCACGGACATCTGACAATGGGCCTGTGGAGAAAATATAATTGACGACAGATTAATTGATTGACAGAGTGAGCACAGCTTCACTTTTACAACTGGACTGTAGTGAAAATGCATGACTGATTGATACCACTTGGATTCATTATGAAACTATTTGTGGTAGAGACGTTGTCTAATGCTGGAATGCACTACGGTCATATAATTGAAATTATACTTGAGCACAGCTTTAAACTTGTATCAGTCGATCAATCTATTGATCAATCGATCAACCATTCGATCATTCATAAACCTATTATATTTGTAACATATTTATTATTAAAAGAAAAAGATGGATCTTGATACTATTCTAAGGCAAGTAACATTTTACTGTATAATTGTTGCCCAATACGGATATTTTATCATCTTGCAAATGTTACGTAAATTCAATTTCTACTGTAGAAAACAATAAGAGAAACTCTGCACAAGGAAGTCATGTTGGTATACAATGATATGGCATACAAGATATACCAAGACTACATCCTTGTTCTAGTTTCTCGTATTATATGTTACTCTAAACTGAAAAACTTGTCATTGGAACTGTTCACTGAAGATTTTATTCTTTCTTTTTCTTGTTTTTATTCATTTTTCTTGTTAAATTGGTGAAACTATCAGAGAAATTCAGCTTGCATGTGTTGAATGAAATGATGATCATGACTTAATAATAATTGATTGGTCTAACTTCAATAATTCTTGAGTAGTGTGTTTGTTATACTCGAGATCTGCTGACATTCTATTGGCAGTAAATAAAAACATACCTCTTCAAAATGTTCAAGTAGTTTATCAAGTCTGTTATTGTAGAGCTGATAACAAGGGGTTTGTCTCGAGGCTGTTCTTTTACCCTCCCCAACTGGTAAGAGTTTTGGCTGTTCTGTCTGCTGCCTGTGACCCAAAACTAAAATCCGAAAAAGATTTATTATATGTACAGGTACATGTTCTTTCTTAGTTTGAAAAGATTGAAAACAGATAGTTTGTTCTAAATCATTTTTTGTTGATATTGTAATCCTGGATATTTGGTAAAGAGTAGAATATACAAGGCACATGCTATAAAAGCATGCAGCATATACACTGTTTATTATGATTTTATTCGGTGCAGAATCTGGAAATCACTTGAGAGCATGCGCCAGGCAAATTGTTTTGAAAAGAGATATTAAGGAGCAAAAAAGAGACTGGAAAACAAAAATAGACATTGTATTGTAATTCTGAAAATAAATTGATTCTGATTTTGGTTTCACCCCACACTCCAGGTGACTTCACTCATATGATGGCATGCTACCAGGACTGGTGAGGTAAACCACCCTTAAAGACAATGGCACCACAGAAGTGACCACAGTATATTAACAGGATAAAAAATCGGACACCATAACAAATGGGATTAGTGATGTTCTAGTTTGAACTTCTCAATTAATCTTCAGAATTCAGCAGAAAAAAAAATGTGCCCTTGCAATTCTTATAGGGATGATATTTAAGAAATAATTGTAGACTAATCTTAATGAAAACAATAAGTGGGATACTTACCACTAGAAGCCTGTAATAAGACCACCAGTCCCATTGGTCTCTCGTTAGTGGAGGCTGAATTCTGACTACATATCACACAGTCATAAGTCTTCTCCTCAAACTTAGCAACATGGGCTTCATCAGCCATGTCTTCTTCTATACCTGAGAAAGCAATCAAACACTGTCTATCTGTCTATGGGTTTGTTGTGTTTTAGCGTCATACTTTATATTGTCCTATGGAGAAATAAGAGATAGCCTTGCCAAATAATACTGTGAAATGTGGGTTAATGAGTCGCCTTATGGAAGTTTAGCTGGGTAAGACCTCTTGTATCGAAATTTTGGTGTACAAAGTTTCATGAAACAAGAACCTGTACCCAACAGAGAATCTCTCTTTATCAAGCAATATGGGACATTTCCTGGTTTGTAAATCTAAGTTCAGAACTTACCCAGTTTAATTAACGAAACCATCAGGAACAAAAAAAGGATGATACAAATCTATAAATACAAATATAATTCCTGTAAAAAGGTTTAAATAAAGTTGAAACAATAGGATAAATAGGTGCTTGAACCTGTGCTTTGACCAAAAACGAAATTAGAAAGTCAGTTCATCCAATATCTATAGATACTGTAGATATTTTTTTCAAGTAAATGCAACCAGACAATGCAGGAACAAAAATAAACATACACAAAAGTTTTCTATTCAATATAAGTTTTGGGTTCAAGATGGCCTTAGGAATCAATTCTATTTAAAGTCACATACGCACCCAAAATTAGAAGTTTTGGACTAATTCCGTTTGCCTTGATTTTTACAAGATTTGATGTTTGTTCAAAAATTTAAACAATCATGTTAAAATAACAATTATTCTTTGGGTACAAAGCTTGTACGGACCAGGAGAAATATAGCAGTTATTTGAATTTAAAGTAAGGAGGGCTGACCATATTTGCTAAGAATGACTTTGATCAAGCCGCGGTGAATGACCTTGTTTGTAACGGGCCAACATTTTGACGTCCGTACACCTAAGTGTGTCTGAGCTGTGACAGCAGACTGACACATTTCCAATTATAAATTCTGACAGAATTTTCAGATTTTAGTTTTTTAGTTATTAAAAAACTCTCCTTCGACCTACACATTTGATATTGGAATTATTGGAAAGCCTCTTCTTGAAAAAAATTTCAATTTTTCATGAGATTCTGTGATAGCGCAAAATTCAGAACTGTTGAGTGTGTATGTTACTTTAAGGCTTCAAATTTAATTATCTGTTAAGGGAATTTATTTGCAATACAAACACAGGACCAGTTTTTTGGGGTATTGAAATCTAGAGTAATCAAAAATTGTAATCGTTGACCATGTGTTGCTTACCATCCGTTTCCATGTTCTGTTCAATGAAAGCCTTCTGTCTGGAAGCAAATTCTTCCATGAGCTTCTGTTGACGTAGACGTGCTTTTCTCTTCCTTAAAGTATAGAATATGAAGCAGCAATGTAAGGGCCATAACATAAATTCAGATTGTTGATATTTGCAACAAAACATGTTTGTAAGCGATGAAAGGCTGGCGTATTAATGTTGTTTGTTTTGTTTATTTGTTTGATTGGTTTTTGACGTCATACTCAAAGGTATTTCATTTATATGACGATGGATTCTCCACTTCTTAATCTGCTCTACTCAATACGACGGGAAACCGAGAGGAACCTCGTAAAAACCGCCCCCGCAATTGCCGAAGTCACTTCAGGGTCTCTGGGAGACTTGAACTGGTGCTGTACATCGAAGGGGAATCTGCAGACAGACGCGCTAACCACTGAGCCACGGCGCGGGCCCTGTTTGCAAAAGTATTGTAACTATACGGCAGCACTGTACTTACAAAATAAACATTAACTCTAAAACAGCCGATTGTGAGAACAAACCCAAGAGAACAGAGACTACTTCAGAATGTTTGCAGGTTGATGGCCGTGCAGGGATCAAAGGTACGACCATCAGTTTTGTGGCACAACTGACCAGCTGACCTTTAATAGAGGGACGATTAAATATTCAATAAAATCACTGCTGAAAAGTTGAAATGTAAATAACTTGATATCAACTATTAAGCCTGAAAGAACAGAAAGAGATGGAGTTTGAACAAACTTTTCTTCTGGGTCGAGGTGCTCTTTGCTAGGGCCAGCTTTACTGGTGCTGGGTTTGGGGCACATTGTCTGGTAGGTTTCTTCAACATGCTGACAACATTCTGTACTCAGATTACATATCTTGTTGAGAAGTGAACCAATAAAATAAGTAGCATCTCCTATCCGTCTTTCTGGCTGGGTCGCTGTGTTTGAACCGCTGCCGGCCTTGGTAGTTTTCTTCTTCTTGAACTTCTCTGGTAGGTATAAGCATGATTTGCCAGAAAATTTTAAATGCAGTTTCATCAGCAGTGACACGATGCTCTCGTTGATTGAGATAGAGGTGAAGTTGTTAGGTAACGAGTCTGTTGACACACCCTTGCTCTCATACTTGGGCTCTGCTGAGTGTTTGATTGGCTCAAACTGAAGCTCGCTGGCCACACTAGGGGCCACAGCTTGGGGCATCACTCCCTGGTAGGCAGATGTCATGGGGCCCCCTCGACCTGTACAATTAAATTTATCTCTATGATTTGTTCATCGTATATGTTCACAAACACGTTTTAAGCTGATCAGTAAAAGTGACATTAAGCACTAACATTTTTGTAAAAGAAAAATATTAATTAACATTTAACATTTATTAATTGACATTTAACATTTATTAATGGTAATTTCACTTACACATCACCTTGCCTACCGAATTGGTGAGGGAAAAAATATATGTAAACTCAGAGCTTGAGTTAGTTGTTGTTCTGTAACTGATATTTTATAACTTAAAGATTGCCTCCCATATAAGAAGTGCATATGTTATCTAAAACTTGAAGAAATGATGAGCTTTGTTACAAAACCTTATCAGAAATTTGTTATAGTGCATGTTTATATATCCAGTTTTTATTCAAATTAAAGACAAATGAACAAACATTGCAAAATATTTATCACACAATTTTGATAATTTGTATTTATTATTCATTAATTAATTATAAGTCAAACAGTAAGTTATGGGTAAAAACTGGATTTAAGTCTGTATATTTCATTTCATTTCATTTCATTTATTTCACCAGAAGCATATAAATATGTACAAATTGATTCAACTAATACGTATAATAACAGCATTTAAATATGTACAAATTGATTTAAATAATACGTATAATAATAGCATTTAAATATGTACCAATTGATTTAAATAATACGTATAATAATAGCATTTAAATATGTACAAATTGATTTAAATAATACGTATAATAATAGCATTTAAATATGTACAAATTGATGCAAATAATATATATAATAGCTCATATCTTCCTTTTATATTCTTGAGATTTCACGGCTTACATGGTTCATGGACTTACTTGACACAGTGCTTGGAGCTAAGTGGAACATTTCCTCTAGACTTGAGGTCTCCACATCAATCATTGAGGAAGGACCTTCCATAGTTGCTAGGGGAGAGGCCACAAGCACCTCCTTGACAACATGTCTTACATTGTAGCTGATAGAATTTGAAGGAAACCATTCTTTATACTGACAATCATGAACTTTGTCAGACACTGTTGTTTTCTGGAAGAAAAAATATACAAAAGAGTAGAGCATTATCACGATCAATACATTTCAGACAAAAGACATCTGTTTAGTAATACATGTAACTAAAGTTGTATTCAGAGATATTTTACAGCTACAACAGTGGTTGTTGTTGTTTATTTAAATCATGCAAATATTAGGTGCTTTATTGATCAAAAAGTTATTATTTTAATACCCGAAATCCTCAACAAATTCAACCTTAGTTTTAAGTAATCTATTGAATTTATCAATGTGAATTTGGAAATAAATCTTATATTTTCTGGTAGCTTTAAGTCTGAACTTCCTGAAAATTCCAAGATTGTAATTTCTCCACTTCTAAGCCTTTGAATAACGAGTAGTTTGTTAAGTGGTATAAGGGTCGAATTTGTTGAGCATAAGGTACATCATCCAAATATTTAAATTATGCAAATATTTGGTGCTTTCTTGATCACTGAATTATATTATTATTATTTTTTTTTGCCTATTATAAAACCAACACCTTTTTGGTATCAGACGTTACTTAATTTATTTTCTTCCTTGTTCTTGAAACTAGTACCCAGGTGGATTTCACTTTAATACACGAGACGACAAATATCTGGCCATTGCATGTAAACGGTCAATAATCCGGTTAAAACGACCCTGTAATCTCCATACATGTAGTTTGTTTGATTTCACGCCGTAGTGGAAGTTATTTTGCTCATTGCATGCCAGCACAAAGAGGAAAGAAACCAGCCAAAATGTCATGGGTGGTGACCTCAGAGGACATTTACGAGACAACTAACAGGACACAACAACAAATCTATTTGCAAATGCCCCTTAGCTCAGAGAGCAACAGGCCAATACCAGTGTCCTCTCCAACACTCCTCATGATCCCTATAGCCAAGGGCAACTTCCTTCCTCTACCTGTGTTGTGGACAGACAGGTAAATGTGTGCAGTTCCGCCATTGAGGATTTACGTGGCACAGCCCTTTCCATCCTAGACATAAACTTGTGTATAAATATTGGCTGTAAGTCAGAAGAGTAGAATATGCCTAAAAGCAGAATTGTTTATTTGGCTTTTTTTACCTTTCTTGTTGCATCCATGGGAGGAAAGAGGACGGCTAATTCTATCAGGTAGACACAGAAATACACAATACTCTCTGGACAGCTTGGTTCCTTCAAGGCCTGGTAAGTCAAAAAAAAATAAACAAAAATACAAACACACGATTTTTCGATCTATATGAATTTTCGACTGATTACCCTAAATGCTCAACAAATTCGACCTCTATGGACACATGTTTCAAGTCATTTATTGAAGGTATTAAGGTGAG
>JAVFBZ010186679.1:0-14907 GCA_032466195.1 Katharina tunicata
GATGATCCCACAGGTATGAAATACTCGAAACTTGATCGCACTTCCTTATTCGTTTTCTGTCCTCTTCTTCTGATATGGTTGTCATCTTTTTGTCTAACGCAACCTCTCTAACGCAACCCCTATAAATATTCTGTTTTTGATGGTCTGCCATGTCGTTAAAGGACTTTAACACCTCTGTCTTTTCAGCTTCACTAAATTTTTCTCCACAGTTGCATTTGCATATCATATTTAATGAAGTTCTTTCTGAAATTATTTGTCCCACATGATTTACATGTTCTTGTCCTGGAATATAGATATAGAGAAAAATAAGACTTAATAAGCCTTAGCGTAATGTCAACATGTGGGTGGTGTTTTTTAATAAAATAATTTACCAAAGCTACATAAAAATGTGACAGTGAATTGACATTAATACTGATAATCAGTGCATTGTCCCTTAATATCCCGTCAAGTTGATAAATAAGCCGTAAGCCTATACCTCCCATGTCTTCAAATTCCAAATAGTGAGGGTGAAAAATATACAACAACCAGTTTACAGTGCAGAACAATATTTCAGAGAATGTAAACGGAATGGATAAACATTATAAATTATCAAGGTTATTAATGAAAATTAGTTCAATTTTATCCCTCCAAATTTAGCTGTAGATTGTTAAATTCAAACTCCTCACACACAGCACAAGCTGTCGGTATGCACTAGTTATTACCAAGGGTCCAGTTTTCAACATCATGCGAGGCAGATATTACAGACTTTGATTGGTATGCAAGGAGAAAATCATTACCTGTTGCTTTTGACTTTTTGATTCGTTGTTTTTTCCACTGGTCATGATTCGCCCTTCTCTTTTTACTACTTCGTACATGAGTAATTTGATCAAAATTTACATCAACCGCAACTTCTTGTATACCCGCCATGTTAACTTGGAACAGCTGAGCCGACTCTTCTGATTGGTTACTAAAACGTGTATTGGCATCAGCCATTGGTTGACTGAAGATAGGTTCTTTTTATTCTCAACAGCTGTACTTACGAACTTTTAACTATGGGTTTGAGCATTTTAAGTCTGAAGTGTACTTAGGAACTTTTTCTTTGACTAATATTTAGGTATATGAAACAGGGGGATAACTAATAAATACCACGGTATCATCATAATTTTGGCAAATTGGCACTTAAGTACTTTTTCCACTGGACCCTTCACTTTCAAAGATCAGATAAAATGATAACTCAAAGATGGGAAGGCGCTTACACATTAAGATAAGATGACATTTAGATGCGAAAATGCGAGAAAGCGACGATACTAAGATGTGATTCATATGTCCAGGCTTGTTTTTGTGGTACAATGTTATCAGCAAATTTCGAGATAATAAACATTTTAACAAAGGTGTTGTGGACTGGTTGACACGAAATCTGTACCATTAATTGTGACATTGAACTTCGGTCTGGTGGCACTGGTTTGGCACGCGACACATCGTGGTAATATGGTGATCACTTGTACCAAATGATTTCAAACTCCTATACCTGTAAAATCGCTGTGTGGACAATAACTCAATAAATATTCATGTGAAGTTTAAAACATATTCAGGAGTCAATACTATCTTCTAGTTGTCGTATCAAATCCCGGTGAACTTCGAACAAGATTATGTTCTTGAATAACACAGAGAGAAATTTCTGAATAGCAGACGGGAAGTGTGCGAATAGCTGTGAGGACAATAACTGTATAGCATAAGGTATTTACGTTAAATATATTGCATAAAGTGAACAAGAGAGACGGGAAGATTAGATGAGAAAAACCTTAAGCAGTACAAAAACATAATAATGTTTTCTTTAATGACATATCATTTATTAATTTATAGTCATTCATATTCTCTCGGTTTTTAATATTGGTTGTGTTTCTGCTAATGTCTATGGACGATTTGATTTTCTTTCAATCTAATGCGGGGGAGCGATATATTCTAACGACAGCTGGACTGTTTCCAAGTGTGCTCTATCGACCGTTTATTGTCAACGAATCTTGAATGAACGAGTAACGAATCTACGCTTAGTGAATGGGCCAGGCTGAACATGAAACAATTAGTTAGTACTATTTGTGATACAAATAAGTACGAGTTTCGTGCCGATCTGATACAAATTGACAAAGCCTTAGCGTTTAATTACTAGCGTCACCGCCCCCAACCCACAACCCAAATAATAATATGAAGCAAAAAATAGGAAGCGATTACGGGCTCAGTTCCTTGTCCAAAAACACTATCAGCTTGAATAAAGCGAAGACCTTACTGCCATAACACACTTGAACTGAAGTATACATCATTACCCTTGCTATCTTAGAGTATTCATTTAAGGTCGCGCTATCATTACTGGAAATGTTATAATACCAAAGTTTTCTTTACCGTGTGTGTTAAATATTATTGTTCTATCATTTAATTTGGCCATTTATTTTGTTCTCTGACACTTGACTTGTACCCTTCTACCCACTTGCAAGTGAATTTAGGGTGGGTTATCCAAGCAGGGAGCATCACTTTTCAGCTAGATTAGTTTGTTTTGATATCTCCGTTAACCCTCATAAGGACCCGCTTTACTTCAGAAATATACCTAGATGCCAACAAAATTTGTTAGAAAACCATTGTTTTGAGACAATATTGTATGGAGGACATAGCTTCCTCATAGAGTATAATTACTAAAAGCATTGATGACTAAGAAGAACTGACGGCAGTCATTGAACAACTGTTCTGAGGTTCGTCCAAACCTCTTGAGCAGCAGACCATAGATAATGAAATACATGTGTGCAACCAAACAATATCCAGAAAGTGGCAGTAGCTTGTTTGTATCAATTGGACATCTTAAAGTGGCTTGTTAGCGCTACGCCATGTAAGATAAGTTGTATGTATGTTATGTCCATCTAGCTGGTAAAATCGATCCAAAGCTTACTAAATCATATAGGAAGTCCAAAGTTCACAAAAACAACTAAAATGGTTTTGCCAAAATCAGTATTTGAAATCCCAGAAATTTAAAAGCCGAAACACGTTAATTCAAACAAATTAAGTGGGCTTTCATAGCTTTTTGTATCGCACCAGCCCTTCAACTTTCTTCACTTCACCTTAATTTAATAGCATTTCGTTTCGAATTTTCACAAATTCTGTTTAATCCCTGTTTTTCTGTTCGTTGTTTTAACATCTGGATGAGGTCATCGACATTACATCCTATGAACATCCCAAGAGAAACAGAAAAGAATACGACATAAAAGAAATACCTCAAGCAATAAAGACAACGAAAGTCTACCAGCCACAAGTGCTCTCTGATTAAATTGATCTTTGTTGAATCTGAAGAATGTTTAATAGCATACGTCAAGTGTCTTCCCTATGAAGTTATTTTATTTTTTACTATTGTATAAAACAATTTCTGACAATCTTTTATTATTTCATCCTCCAGATATGATCAAACAATGAGCTTACATGTTAATATGAGATGTACTTTGCCGATGTGACATTTATAACTGATTCATCTCAGATTGAATAAAGATGTAGATGCAGATCGGTTTAGTTTGTTTGGTTGAGGTTTTACGCCGAACTCAAGGTTATTTAACTTATATGAAGGCATGCCAGTCCAATCGGTGAAGGAAACCACTCACTGTAAACAACGCTGGCAACATACAAGACAAGATAAAACATTTACATTACATTAATAAAAGAGGACACCACAATAAATCGGCATCCTGTGCCCCTTAGCTCAGAGAGAACCAGGTCACAAGAGGGTCTCACCTAGAAAAGTACAGAATAAGAACTCCGAACAAGTTGTGTTGGAACAGAGGGTGGTGGCGTTTGAATCTGCTGTGCCCTGGTGCCCTGGTGCCCTATGAGCTTAGGGGCGCCAGGAAGCCGGTTACAAACACAAAAGGGGTGAATGTCGATTGCCGCCAAACAGGACAACACCAAAGCTGGACAAGCGGATGCCCCTTAGGTAAAAGAGCACTAGGCTACCAGACGCTCGCGCCAATCACCTATCAGTTTACTTTCAAATCGTTACGTATACAGACATGTCATTTCCAATTAACTTTTCCAGATTATTTTATAGAGACTATAGTAGTGAATAGTGAACATTTTTGACTGCTCTAACATGCGTGTTGTTTCCTTGCCAAGATACGTCTTATATAATCTGGTCTGCTCGTTCGTTAGAATGAAGAGTATGCGGTGTAAAGATGGAAGGTGCTTGTAAGTATTAAAGGCGAGGGTCACGTCTGTATTTGATTTGTATTTGATATTCCTATTTACTTCAGCAGGGTGGTTGGTCGGAGCTTCACACTACCCGGGTGTTCTCAGAGACCAGAGTACATTAAGTACAGTAGAAGCCCTCAGAACTCCCCATTCTTTAAAAAAAAAGCACAATCGCCTCAGCTTCGTAACATCGATTCTTTTGCTAGAATGTACAGGTACTCGGGCCCTCTCCTGTACGGAAAGCCGTAAATTTGCGGTTACCAAGGGATCATTAACCTTGAGGTCAAATACCCTACCAGACACACTATTAACGCTCCTTGATATACGTCATTAGGACGGAAAACTATCACTAGGGTTATTGCAAAGAACTCGTTGTTGAACCTCGACTCCTTTGTGTGCCATGATTGACTGATCTCACAGTGAGAAAGGTAATTTATAGTTGTACAACTTCTCATAGCTCATTGATGTCATTTGGTGGCGAATCTTAATAAATATAAAAAAAAATTTGTATAAACAAGTCCGCACTGCGAGACATACCCCTTGGCCTGTAGCAAATACGAATCATGTGGATGCAGGCATTGAGGTGTTGAGGCATTTGTTAATAATACATGCCTCAACACATTGACATTTGTGATGTGTGCAAGTATATCAACAAATACGAATCATGCGGCTGTCGGCTTTGAAGCATGTATTATAAAAAATATGCCCCAAAGCCTTGACATTTGTGCTTGTAAGCATTTATAAACTCGCTTTTTAAGAAAACCATGGTAAAATTGAAAATTCCAGCTCCGTTATGACTTGCGTAGTACTATCAGATATATATTGCCCAATTTTCAGAACAATCCTAACATTATTGACAAATAGTTCATTTAGTTAGTGTTACATCAACAACAACAACAAGAACAACAAAAGCGCCAACAAGAGAGCGAGTAAGATCTAGACCCCGTTCACAACGGGGTAAAAACTACATCTTTGGATATAAACTGAGGTGTAAAATAAAGCAACAAGCAATTGGTAAGCTTTAGGTAAGATTTTCCATGTGAGTTTTTATTCCTTTTTTAACATCCTCATTTCGGTACCCACTGTATGAATTAATCCGTTGTACGATAAATTGACATTACATAGAATACGGGGAATTGTTGGGCACACGCAGTTATTATGGCGGCCAGGCATTGTCGTTATAGCCACGGTTACACGGGCAAAAGTTGGCGAGTCTGAACCGGCTCTGATCCGATTCAGATTTATGTTTGCGTTTACTCATAAAATCCGGCTCTGATGCGTCTCAGTTTAGTTCATCTTTTCGATGGTTATGTAACCGCGGCTTATATGTCTCCACGAAAAGGGCATCTGCAAACGTCATTTAGGCTTCGTGAAGCTGCGCTTAGTCAATAATCCATGCGATAAAATTCAGCTATAATTTTCTCTAACAACTGAAACATCCAGTTGTATTTCATTGTATTTAAGGATTGATTTTGAATGTACATGCACGGCAAATAATCCCCGGTTTGCTAAACAGCTTAATTGCTTTGAATTTTGCTTTTGACAAAATATATACCGACACATCTTAAAAAAATACCGACATCATTCTGAAACAACTTATAAGCTGGGAGTGTAACACAACATGATGGATTTTTATGGCTTATCAATATACCCAGAAGTTGACAATTCTTTAATTTTGATTCAAATATTCAATTTTGGTTGTATTTGATTCAAATATTCAATTGTGGATGTATTTGATTGGCTGAAATTTAGCAAGCTAATAATTATACTATGTGTTTCCATATGTTGGTATAACAGCGTCGGTCCATTCTAAATGTATACGTCTATTAAGCCTGCTATAGTTGTCTGATACCGAACAATCAGGGTTAGCAAGCTGTTGATGTCCGTCTTAAAACTGCTCTCAGTTAGAGGACTATCATTTTACACAGAAACTCAACCCTTTTCAAATTCAGTTATCTCAAATATTCATTTTTTCTCCATCTCAACCACTCTGTCTGTCTTAAAAAACGTGCATTTTACACACCTCTTTTAATTCAATTTTGACAATCAACGCTTTGTATATATGAAAATAGACACACAAAATCACTTTCGAATCAGCCGACATAACACTTTGTTAAGGAGCGTCTTATTGCTATCATGTAGTCTGGAACAAATTACTTTAGGATCGCAAAGCCCCTAATAGGCAATTTGTTGATTACTTAAGGATTATGGATATCCCGTCAACACGGTGTGATATGATCTACTGCAATCAATACGATCACAACTGAGCCGTCAACTTTTGACAATTTGTCCCTGTGTCTTCTAATACGAATCCAATCCAAAGGAAACGGTATCGGTAAACTGTAGAAAGAATCGTTTTATTAATAAAGAAGGTCGAATGCGATTGCCATTAGTACAATATCTGAGGACATTCCTGTGTGGCGAATGAAGGAAAATATCTTGTATAGAAACAGCTGGCTTGAAGCGCCGCCCCCGCTACAGCATGGACAGTCTATTCAAGGTCTGCTAAATTAACCTATACCAAAAATAACACTCCATACATGGTTTCCAGGTGGATATATAATATGTGTATTGATCAATACGACAACTTAATCAATTTAATACTTCAACAATATCTTGGAAATGTAGAGAACATATAAATTTAACTACTCATTTACGAAAGTTTGGTATTATCCAAATTAGAATATTCTAAGTTTATATTAATATGTTTCTTTCGACGCACTTAGTCTGTCAATTCTTGTTGTTTAACATAGGCAAATCCGTGGTAGTGTAGGATGTATTCAGCAAAGCCAAATACAAATATCGATTAAGATAACTGATCTTTAGAAAATAGTATGTAATAGACTTTCCGTAAGACCCGAGGTAAGGGAGATATTATTGTACAGATGTCACCGGAACTCTCGAGGCGAAGGTGATACATGGCCGTGTTCTAGATGACATACCACTAACTTCCTGACTGTATATAGTTAGGGAATCCGCCAGAAGAAAACTCTGCTCTTTTTCAGAAGAATTGTTTGTTAATTTGCCATGATATCGGTCTGTACCACCACAGACTCCTAGCCACTTCTTTTACAGCACAGAACTAAAACGGGATGTGGACCGTCAGTGAACTGTCGATGGAGGGCGCTATCAAAACCCGCAGTTGTTGGAACACGATCGACCTCCCCCGCTTTCAATCGGCAAAACCTCGCGTGATTTCTTGTAATTTTACTGTCATCACTACGCTCGGCTGTGATAGGTGTATGAATATGCGTGAGAACCAAAGATTTTAATCGCTGGAAGCCTATTTACCGCCGTATGGACAATGAACATGTGAGGTAACCTAGGGTAATCGAGCGAATTTAATATGCGTTAGAGGTACAGTATTTATTGTTTATGAGTAAATTATGTTCTCAATGTCAAACAAATGAAAACTGTGGAATCTGTCAACAATGGCTTGACCCGCAGACTGTGAAAAAGTTCCGGGTATTATGGCGATGATCGTATCACGGCCGAGATGATGTGCGCAGTACATTCGATGGCTTCCTAGTTCCGAGATGGCTTTTGGGTGTGACAGAAAATAGTTCCTAGATACATATTGACAGATACACAATTTGATATTGACACATCGTTAAATTTCTGTCAGTGAAGTTAATCTTTTAGAAAACAAAGACATGTAAGAATAAAATAGAAAGTGTTAGGTTAAATACAGTTAGGTAACTGTGCTGCATGTTAATCACGTGAAAACATTAAGCCAGTCAGATTATCGGATTGTAAATGTCGAGTTTTTCCTTCAAGGTAAATGGTGGGAAAACGGGTTGTTTAAAGTGTTTAAAACGATACACGAGTGGAGACGTGAGATAGAGGAGAGAAGAGTCTGACCGTCAACCAGGAAAGTTCACAGCTGAGTAATGACCAGATCTTTTCTAATGGAGATTGACGTTTATTTGTAGGAACTAGGTTTAATTAAGGCAAGTATTTATAAATTAATTATAGTATATTGAACTCTGATAGGCACGTTGTGGATAACTCTGTAAGTAGATTGTATTATTGTATTGTTAATATGAAGATACTCTGAGTGGATACAATATGTTATATTAAATGGCTTAATATTTATACTGGGTATTTCGTGTTAAAATTTCTTCTTAGGAGAGAATGGTATGCAACTAGACCCATACCATACTATGCGCATGTATGCAGCATATGTATCAAAATCTATAACTTAAAAGAAGTCTATTTTATGGGCACATGGACTGAAGACTGATAAGAATAATTTCGTTTTGATAGAAAAGGAATTGAAGAATATTACAAAACTATATTGTGCCACTAAACAGCTTACCCTTAGTTCAGATATCTTCTGTTTTGATGCCAGATGCAATATGACATTTTCACCGGTAGCTCTTTCTTATGACAGAACGATCTTCTTCACGGCTTAAAAATTTGCCAGTTCTTCAGTACGACAGGTAGGGGCATCAGCAAGTTGATTTGTTTCGGTGTCCTGCTTTTTGTCCTGTAAATGTAATGTGGTGTCTTCTGGTTTACCAGCGTCGTTTTGGGTGGTTTCCTTCACCCTTAGGGCTGGCACGCCATCATATGGGTACGGCGTAAAACCCCAATCAAGCAATGAATACGATAATGTATTTGAACCCAAAATAAGATAATATGGCACCGTGTTGTAGACCAGAAAATGAAATATTTTCCAGAAAGACTACACATTTGATCACTTATTCTTTTATATTCAACTTCGATCGTGTCAATCCAACGATTCTAGGTGTTTTACAAAATCAATCAAAACAGTGACCACCAGTAGCGTTTATATGCTCTGTTTCCGCTTTTATGCCTACTTTATTCTCGCTAAGTCACTATCACCAACTTGTTGACGAGTTCATACATGTTTCTAGAAACGCTGATGATCAGTTTTACACGTAACGCTACTAGGATCTAAAATGACAGAAAAAGACTTGTTCTGGTTGGAATGGTAAGGTGTTGATTTTGAAAATTCGTATCTCAGATTTTGCGTGATTTGACAAAAAAAAACTCTAATAATCGACTTTTCTAAAATGAAAGTGATACCACATGTTTGAGTGGCAGTATAAGTACAGTTTAGTTTTCTTAAATTATTATTGTATTTTTGTTTAGATCAATTTGTTCTTCCTGTAAATCCCATTCAATAATGCATACAGCAAAAGGGTTTGTACTACAAGTTGTTGTAATTTTGTGTAAAGGTGACCCATTATTTCACATCTATTCTCCCCATTGAGGTGCCCATTATTTCACATCTATTCTCCCCATTGAGGTGCCAAATGGATGAGGAGATTACTTTATCCTAAGTAGAATTCATGTTTTGCAATATTTGTCCATGTGAGTATCACAAGGGCCGTATGAAGTTGTGAGGTGCCGTCATACAAGTGAATTAACCTTAAGAATGTTTGTAATCAACGATAAATTTACATACATGTAATTAATTACATTTATCGCAAGATTGGTATCCATGTGGATGCCATCAAGGCCCATTCGATGTGTGTGACGCTGTCTTAAGGCATACCTGGATAAAATCCTCTCGATGATATATTTTTTATCAAGAGTAATCACACTTGGACAAGGATATCGACTAATTAAAGCCGATAAATTATCTCATGTTTTAGATAAATTCTGAGAGACAAGTTTCTAGATAGACCTGAATCTCAAGTTGTTCTCGATGATATATATATACATGGTATTCAATAAAACCGGACAAATGTCTGCCACGCATTACAACAATTGACTATCATTTAATTGAATGCGCATATATTATATGCCTTTTACCAGATGAGTGGCTAAAATTGTGTGACTTGTGTGTGCAATACTGTACACATAAGTCCAGTCACAACATAATTTTAAATCAGCGTCAGTCCTTGAGGAACAAATTGATGTTTCGTTTAAAGGGGATTGCAGCTTTGCCTTACAATTCGGGCGTCACCAACTTTTGTACAAATAAAGATAACAGACAAAGGATGACATATACAAGAAATATTGATTCACATATCTCTTGCAACATAACTCTATTTTTTATAATCTGATAAGTTTATACAATGCCACACGGCAATGATTTTTTTTTCGGCGTGTGGCGGTTATCATAGTTAGATGTTTAGTACAGTACAATCATAGATTAGTGGATAACATTCGCAAATCCTGTCGCATGTTAGTAGGGTTACGGCCAAGCATGAGCGTTATCTCTTTAGATAACAATGTATATGGCTGACAAATCTTGGAATTTCCGAAGCGTCATTAATGATAAATGGCCTGATATATTATTTTATTACCGACGTCATCGAGTGCGTGCAAACCAACTTTGTATCAGCTTTATGGTCAATAAACAAGATCTCAAGAGATAATGTGGAGATAGTTTGTTTTATCCCTTTTACCGGTATGTGGATGTACATAATCATATCAGTTAAACATTCTAAAGTACCGATGATTTTCCTCCTACTCCCGACCAGTTATTATTTGCACATAAGAATAAGAGTATCCCGTGACTGATAATTGTGTTATTTTCCGAATCAATTATAAGCATTACAAGCAACACCTGTTATAAGCAGAACTGTTTCAACTGAAAACTGGCTATATCTAATTTTCATTTTATTTTTAGCAAAGAGTTAATTCATGAAATCGGCCCCTGGGCTGCAAACAATAATCAATAACTTCATTGAGGGTTTGGCAGTTATGGCTTTAAACCAAAATCAAAAAGAGATTTAGATTAATCTTAACATTTCCTGTGAGCTGAAAATACTTACATAGTCTTTGAGAGAGACCTAATTATATAGGGTATTGATTGAGACGTTTCTGGCTGTCACGCCCACAAAAAACAGACATGCATAAACAGTATATGCAACAAATAGTACGGGGGAGTAAATCGATGATAATCGCTACCATGCTCTATTTAGGGATCCCATTAATAAAAGTGTCATTGTATCGTTCGGCCTAATTTATTTTGTACTAAAGTCGATTAATGTTCCAGTATATATAATATGCCACCACTCTTTACCGCCATTCATCCTGTATAATAAAACGGAAATTAAAATCAAGCATAATAATAGTTGGTAAATATTGTAAAGAATGGAGGACATTTGTCCAATATTGGTGAATATCATGTTTATTTTGTTGAGAGGATTTCACTGGTGAAATTTAGAGATTTCTCCTCCACGTACATAAACATGATATTTATCCAAAAATGGACAAACTTTCTTTCTGTTAAATAAATTAGCACTGAAACATGGCTTTGAAACTAACCGTTCATTTTGTTGACTACAATGACCCACTGAAGACTTACGATAAAGCTGACTAGGAACTGCTTACTACTCAGTTCCCGCCAAAAAAACCTATGTAGAAATCCAAAATAAATTTGTTTAGCGTTGAAATAAATTGAAACAACACAAATGTTCGATGTACTTCAAATGCGAAGATAGAAAAACACAACGAAAAGAAACAATCCCTTCCACATACAAATTTTTTTCCTACGTGTATGAAGTGCCTTTCTACCGTTGTCCTCAGCTTTCAGTAAATGGCGACACGTCTTTGCAGGGTTTTGATAACGTAAATGAAAACAACTTACAACTTCTAAATTAATTTGTGTTAGCTTTCGGGGCGTGGTGCAAATTTCAGAAGAGTCAAACTCTCCTGCACAACTGATTACTATTCGTGGAACATTATTTTTTCAAACACAATATGCCTTTTCACATTTGATCGTTCTGTTCGTGTCGCTATTTGTTGGGGCTTACCGAAGTCATATTCATTAAATACACTTGATCACAGCCTTAAACACCAATCAATCAAGCAATCAAATAATAAGTCAATCAATCGTGTTCCAAAAATATGTCTCTGGTATGTGCTACCTGTAAATATTATCTGAGATCCCCCAGAAGTCGCTGGCAAATTTAGTTTTGTGTGTCCTTCGACAAGTTTATTGAGCATATGGAGCATAAAATCAAGAGTGATAGTTCCATTAACTAAATATGGACCAAAGAAGGGATGTAAAAATCCGACACAAACAGGTCTTCATGCTTCATTGAATAATATTAATATTGTACATGCTGTCTTGAAGGGGGTAGCCCCCCCCCCCCCCCCCCCCTGACATATTCCCATAAAAGTCATGAAACATAATTTCTGAGATATTTTTTTCATTATTTATTATTATTGATCTTCTATAAGCCACAAGAGCACGGACGGTTGGTGTGAATGTCTCCAGTCCTAGAGACACCATCACGATAGGAGCGGGGGGTGGCATACCATCAAACAGCTGTTTCAATACACGAATATTCTCTCACTGGCCAACCCTTTACTTGGATACCCACTTGCTGGAGTAACAGGCTGACAGTATAACAGGCGCTCTCTGTTAATTTTGATAATTTAAGGCCGTAACACTTAGTTATGTGTGTACCTAGGATTGGAACAGTGACAGATCATAAAAACTAAACATAACTTATTACTTCATGGATTACATCTTCTGGTTCATTACGGTGAAACGTATTTTATGGCATCGTTCTCGAGCATATGTAATCCATAAAGTAAAATGTTTAGTGTCCGCAATGCCTTTCAAACAAATAATACAAATTGGTTATCACACATTGTATCTGAAATAGTGTGGTATCTAATCTACTTCAACTAACAGTTACATAGTCAACGCTTCTTGTATTCTGTACAGACAGAATCTGTGTTTTGATGACAGATCGAGCAGTTGTCGAAAGAATTAATTCTAACCACTTTAAGTATTTTGTTTGTCCTGAAAACTCTGCAATTCACGATCGAATAATCTAAGATGATACTGATTAGTGTCAACGCCTTGTCATTGACAGGTATAAAGAGAAGGACACTATCACATACGAGGTACAATTGGTATTAATTGTGTATTGTCAACGTACCATAGTATTTCAATTATGGTTCAATTCCACGATCCATCGGTCAGCGACACAGGCATATATTGTTGTAAAATGTTCTGAAATGAGCGTGATTATTAGCCCAGTTTAAGATCTTTAGTTACTGTCTCTGTGAGGAAAAACAAGAAAATATAGCACTCATCACATTGTGTAAATGTTTTGATAACTATTGTTTGAAAAAATTGTCTGAAGATTGGTCAATTCTTTATCAAAGCAGGATGGGGCAAAATGCCTATACATTTGTTGTTGTTCGGTTTTTTGGGAGGATTCCTTTTGTGGGGGATTGAGGCTGCGGTGCTGTATATTTGTAATCTAAGGTTAGCTTTCAACACCATTTTAGAAGAGAAACACTATTTTCATTCCGGATTAAGTACACTGCGGTCTATGTACATTTACTTTAGATACCACCAAGAATGACTTAATATTCATAAAACACCAATGCATTTTATCTAATGTAGCTATTGTTCATTTTGATCATTTCATCCTGTAAAAAGAACAAGGCGGTTCTCCTTTAGTACTTTAGTACAAGACATTCCTCTACAGCAATTAATGAAATAGTCATGTAGTATATATATTACTCCCACAAACCTATTTTAATTTATTAAGTTGCCATTTCAATGAGCTAGTAAAAATCACAGAACGTAATTTCGAGATTGACTTTCTTTGTGCAGACCCAGAATCAGTATTTTGTTGAAGAATTGTACGTTTTCAATGTGCAACAAACTTTATAGTTCCTACACAACTCTTTCTTTCGAAAATAGATACACGTTAGCGCATCATTGAATAGGGAGTGTTTGCCAAAGGCTGCTACAGTAAATATCTTTTAAATTTATAACAGATTGCTGTCATGTTTTAATTTTGCATTTCATAATGGCGGGGAAACATTCTTATTAAGAAAAGTGGCAAACATTAATTCCTTCAAAAACATGTAGGTGTGGAAAACGTTAAATCTGAAATTAGATTTTAATTACCCTCCATGGCTGTCTTGTGAATAACTTACAGACTTAAGCAGGGAACAAATAACAGAAATGGTTCCACGCATCTCCGATATGTATCAATAAAAGACACCTTATACCAATGAAAACGACATTCAAATAAACAAATTAAACATAGCATATCACTTGGTGTATTGTCAATGTACCATAGTGTTTCAATAATGATCCATTTGTCAGCGACACATGCAGATATTGTGCTGAAATGAACGCGATTATTAACCCAGTTTAAGATCTTCAGTTACGGTTTCTGTGAGGGAAAAAACGTGCTTATTATCACACTCATCAACATTGTGTTCATGTTTTGATATCTGTTGTTTGAAAAAAATTGTATGAAGATTGGTAAATCTTTTATCAAAGCAGGATTGGGCAAAATGTATATTCGCTTGTTGTTGTTTGGGTGTTTGGGGATTCTTTTCGTGGGGTGGTGGGGGCGATGCAGTATATTTGTAATCTAAGGTTGGCTTTCAACAGCATTTTAGGAGAGAAACAGTATGTTCAACACGGATTCAGCATACACTGTGAATTCAGTACAATTACTTTATGTACCATCAGAAACGACTTAATATTCATAAAACACCAATGCATTTTATCTTAAGCAACTATTGGTCTTTTTAATAATTTCAACCAGTAGCAAGAACGAGGCGGTTCTCCTTTAGTAGTTCCTACCACAAGACATTCCTCTACAGGAATAAATTAAAAAGCCATGCAGTATTTATATTACTCCCACAAACCTGTTTTGATTTATTAAATTATATATATAAACTTTATTGTATTTTTGGCCATAGGCCCGGATACAAGTATTTTACACAAACAATTAAACATAT
>JAVFBZ010186690.1:4403-14904 GCA_032466195.1 Katharina tunicata
TTTGATATTACTTTATTAGTGTTTCACGTCGTATTTTATGTTTTTTTCACTTAAAGAATTAAGGGATTATCATTGTGCGCTAATGCCGTGGCCAAGATTTATCCTTTACAACACTTGTTCATCTGATGAGACGTCTAGCGAAGCTTTAAGTGCTTCGGACATTGGACTAATTCACGCAGAATGACCGGCTTCCGCATTTTACCCCATACCTACACAGACTCGTTAACGACACCACTCAAGAGAAATATAACTTTCCCAAGCCTGATTAGATATTGTAAGGAATTTAACCCTTAAATAAGTCGGCTTAGTTGTGAGAGAAATCCAGTATGACAGTTAGACGAATTGATTCCCAAACAGCCAAATTTATATCTTTACAGCAAAGTGTCATTAGAGTTGACAAATGTTAAATATCCATGGGATATCACATCACATGTCCACATGTCCATTGCTTGAAAACGTCCTTTGCATCTAGGCCGAAACGATCCGCCAAAAATATACCAGAAGTTGTTTATCCATAATACCTTATGCTATGCTAAGTGTCTCGACTTGTATAAACCTCTTAAAGAAGAAAGCCTCTTATGAACCCATTCAATAAATTACAGAGCTGACGCAATCTTCGGTACAAACTTGTATGACGTTAATCTTGTAACAGTCAGCAAGCATCACATGCCCACTAAAATCATATGTGATGGAAACAAGTATTAGAGAACATGCTCCAAAGGAAGTTTGTATATGGTATAGGGAACGGGGACCATTGAGCCCATGTACACAACTGTATCCTATGTAAATTCACTCATCAAAAGAAATTCTTTCGCGGTTTGGCATTTGATGGGCTCCGGAATTAAGGAGCTATTACAAAAATACAAACTATTTTACAGGAACTGTTATGCAAGGAGGAATTTGTGCAATTTAAATAAGGACAGAGACTGGAACTTTTATACAGTCGTTGATAACAATTTACTATCGATTTGAATCCGCACGAGCTTGATGCTCTGAACAATTTGATTGTCTACACGGGTTAATGTTGACTTTTCTGATATTCTTGGCACACCAGTCGATAAGATGGGATGTATATAAACAGTTTAGCTGCCAAACCAGACAATTGACTTTTAGAATTGGACATACTCTCTATTCTAACAAAGCCCAGTCTAGAGTGTTCACCTTACAGATTTTATTAACATAAAGTGAAATTAAGGAATTGTATGTAAGATCTCTTGTTGCAATACCGATGTTTTTAATCAAAGTATTTAGCGGAAATTTGCCGCATTTGACTAACAAATGGTTTAAAATTATTGGTGTTTCTCCTCTTTGTATGAAACACTTTATGTATGTTTTATTCTACTGGTTTTGATCATACGCCATATTTCATTTCCCAAAGCGTTCCGTACATTTTTTGTACACATGGTTTATTTGTACACATTAATCCAAGTAGGCTTATCGTGTGAACATTTATGTAATTCATATATAGTATGCATATATAAGAAATGTACAGTACAAAATTATCTAAATAGCATGGTGGAAAATGCAAAATTAATATAGAAATAGACGCACACAACATTAAAAGTAAATGATAAGTTACACAGACTCAAATTTTCCACATGACCTCTGCAGACCGGTAACGGACGATTCCGTACACCACGTGCACCAATAGCTTATCGAAGAAAGAAGTCCTCGACTGCTGAGGAATATAATATTCTGCAATCTGTTGTCCAACTTTTTATTAACGTATTGGGTTACGTTTTAACGGATTAGGTTTTACCATTAAACCTTGTGTGATTAGATTTCCAGAGTTCTGCACAAACACTCTATACGTTACTTAATGCGGTTAGCTGTAATAAACAGTCTTCATTTCATGTTTGTATCTGACATGATGAGGGATTACAATGTTAAATCAACACCCAAACACCCAACACTATCAAAACAGTTTTAATGCCCATTTCCCACTTCATGAAGAATGGATAAGAATTGCAGGGGACTGACAAATCAAACATATACAACTATCAATGTCTACAACTATGCATGTGCTATAAGTCTTAGTTAAATTTCAAGAGATATTTTTCAAGAGACTGCTTCCTCTCACATTGCGTAGTTAACGCTTGCTTTTTATCACCTTGCCCTGTCATTATAATGTATTGAATCAGTCTACTACATTCCAAGCCACATAACTTCACTTTAATTACACAGCCCCAGACAGTTCCAATTGGAAGTGTACAGAAGCCTACGATCGAACTTTGAGATTAATCTAGCTGCACTTAAGCGAAAAGATAGAGTTTATTCGCACCGTGTTCTATTGCTGCAGGGATGTAAAAACATTCCTTATTGTCAGACAACTGAAATCTGATTACCACAGCAGCTTTTTTTTTTTAGCTCACTGATCAATTTAATTTAACATTGTAGGTGTTAACAGGCAGACATAAATGACAAATGTAAAAATAGACAGGAATCAACGAACATATTATTGTTGATTCTCTATTCTGTATGAGCAACAGCTGCACACAAATCGGCAGTGCTTTTGTTTATTGATGTTCAATCTTTTACATTACGTGTGTAAGAGTTAAGTTGTAAAACTGTAACCAAAGTTTTTATTTGTAGTTATTGTCTGGTTTTGACGAAAACCAACATCGTGGGAAATGAAGTTCTGTTTCTTGATGTTCATTCCGTTCCAATGCGTTTGAAAGTGTTATACAACTGTCACCAAAGTGTTTAACTGTGGTTATAGTCTGGCTAGGGCGAATATAACATCGTGAAATGAAATCCTACGGGAAATATTCAAGCAGTATTATCTGGAAACGCCACGCTGAGTTAATGTACGCCTTTTCATTACACACTATAAAGACCAACAAATACCCCATGTGAGAGAAAAAAAATGTGAAAAATAATAAACCAAATGGAACTTTTCAGTTTGAACAGCCGATTGACATTACCAAGGAAAGAAAGGTTTCCCCTCCTTCCACTAAACCATCAACATCCACGTCCCTGGACTTAAATCTTATGATAAAAAGTAAAGCGATTCGACAAATTTATTCATGGGCTTAAGAATGAAATTGCATTTACTCTATTGGTATTGAAATAATAATTATAGATTTCGGGAGATTTTGACTGGAGTTTCACGACATGCTCAATGTTATTTCACTTATATGACGGCGTGCCAGGCCAATTTGTGAAAGAAAGCCACCATAACAAAAACTACGCAGAAAGCATGCAAGTCAGGAAAAAAGATTTACAGAACATTTAAAAAACAGGACACCACAATAAATCGGCATCCTGTACCCCCTTAGCCCAGAGAGCAGGAGGGCATTGTTTCGTCAGTCTGCTTTAAATCGGATACGCATGCGTTTACAGTATGCTTTAGCTATATTTGGGCTAAAATGACCAGGGTGACGTCAAACAGGTGAACGTAAAGATTGCGTATTATTTGTTGCAGTGATTCCAAGGTCCCAAAGTTGAGCAAATAATACAAGCTTAAGATTTCGAGACTGATCTGGTAATAAGAACAATAACTGATTCGCTGGTTAACATTGGACCTCTGGATTCAATGTTCGCCATTAACTCTCCACCATATATATAAAGGATGATTTAAACCAGGAATGAGTTTGGTTTTCAAAACCACGAAATCTAAATGTATGTTCTACAGTTCGATATCTATCGGCTTCCAGAAACTGTCTGTTTACCATCAATGATAAGTTTCTAAAGTCTTGATAATTATATTGATAGTTCGTACGCCAGTCTCACCATTCATTACCGCAGTTTGGTCAACAGTGAACTTAATGCTGCTCAGTTTATTTTTGTAATTTGAAATTCTATTTTGAATAATTGAACGGTAATAATACATTTATTTCATACTTGAAATTAAACAACAGTAAAGACTAAAATAATACTTGTGGTCGGTTATATATTATTATACCAACAATTAAATGTAAAAAGCAATCCAACGAAACAGACAAGCGCAGAAGGATACATGTCGAATACAACTTTCGACAAATTAAAATATTGAGTGATCGTCCGCTTTCTATACACTTCAGTTTGCAAGTATTTATATTTGCACAGTTCAATATAATTGCATTAAGCCTGGGAATTATAATGATACTTCTGACACTTTTCGCCGCCAAATCCTGTAATCTCACCACAACACAGACAAACAATCCGTCTAAAAACAAGATACGGTAAATTAAATCATGAAAGGTGTTCGTTAAGGAGGTGATTGTGTGGGAATGGTTATTATTGTGCACCAGATAAGACACAGTGATTACAGTGAATACTTTATAGTATCCCATAACAGATACATTTAAAACCGCTAAAACGTAGGCCTAGGGGTAAGAAAGGTAAAGATGCCATGATACATCACTGTATACCACATTACTAGATTACATGTGTTGATTAGTTAGAGGATCGACATGTATTAAGAAGGAAGACATTACTTTCGTGGTCAAGAGGTATCCTTTACAGTACTTGTTAATCTATTCAGCCGTCTTGGGAAAGTCTAAATGCTTCGGACATTGAAGTATGTGATGCAGAATGACCATCTTCCGCATAATACCCCATACCTACACAGACTCGGTAACGAAATCTCTCACGTAAAATATAACTTCCCTAAAACTGATATTTTAAGGGATTTACCCTCATTATGCGGCTTTATCTTGAGATAAATCCAGCCTGGCTACTAGACGAATTGATTCCTCAACAGCCAAATGTATCTTCTTGTAGCAAATTGGCATGGTCAGTGGCGTAAGAAAATGTTAACGAATTAGTCTTCACGTGGAACTAATAGCCGTTACTGAACCCGTACAATAATTTATTTTAATGCTGTTATCCTCTATATATACATGTATACTGTTGTTACAATCAACAAGCAATATACGCCCACTAAATTGATGGCAGAAGTATGGCAGAAGAGCATCCTCCAAAAAGAAGAGCACGGGAGCGGAGGGGAGTTTGGTACCAATGATCTTATAACAACAACTTGATCACAATTCACTCTCCAAAAAATGCATGCGTGGCTTGGCAGTGAATGGGCGCGAGAAGGAGCTATTGAAAAATAAAATACCCAAGCAGTTTGACAGGAACGGTATGCACGGACAGTTAATATTATACCGTCGTTGATAACAATAACTATTGAATTGAATCGGCCCAAGCTTGATGATCTGAAAATGTTGATTGTCTACACGGGTTAATATTGACTTTGCTCATATTCTTGGCACACCAGCCGATAAAATGTGATGTATTTAAACAGTTTACCTGCCAGACCAGACTATTGGCAGTCAGTAGGAAATGGACATACTCTTTATTGTAACAAAGCCCAGTCTGGAGTGTTTATCTTATAAATGTTATTAATACTATTAAATTAAGGGATTGTATAAAAGGTCCTTCTTACACTAGAGATGTTCCAATCTGTGATTTTAGCGGAAATGTGCTGCATTGACTAGTACATGGTTTAAAACTCTTGGTGCTACTGCCTCTTTCTATGAAAAATATCGGATGCCAACTACTAATATCTCTGGTTTGAAATTATTTATAGATTGGCGAAATCTGTCGGTCCAGAAATATGCGCCTAAAGCATCACACTCGGAAACATTATGTATGTTTTAGACTGCCGGTTTTGGTCAGATGCCATTTGATTGAATAATATTGGGTGAAGTGCATTTGGGGTTTTCTTGGACTTTAGGAACAAAATCGCAATAAAATGGGTTGTGCTCATTATATTATTTTACAACTAAACAGGTCGTTAACTCTGATTGTGGTATATTGCTTGCCGGAAAGGAGGGGATGTGTTCTGTGGATTTCATTAGACTGCCAAATAGCCTTTTTTTGTGCTGGTGATCATTTTTGTTCACAAAA
Source organism: Katharina tunicata (assembly GCA_032466195.1). Taxonomy (NCBI): domain Eukaryota; kingdom Metazoa; phylum Mollusca; class Polyplacophora; order Chitonida; family Mopaliidae; genus Katharina; species Katharina tunicata. Next base: position 10,239 of record JAVFBZ010186690.1, read on the forward strand.
TCATCTAGTTTACCAGACAGTTAAGAGCTAACCTCATTTTCTCCCCAATAACAATGTGTACAAATTAACATTTGTGTTGCTTTTAGACACATGAGGGACGGTTCCCTCTCATGTATAAAGTATACTCCTTTAGGACGCTCAGTATAACATACTACATTGTGATTAAACACACTTAAAAAGACGGGAACAGAACTTTAGTCCTGTTTTTCCGACAACAATGCATCGGCTTTTCAGAAAACCAAACACATTTCCATGGGGCCTGTCACATTTGGCCTTTAATGCAATCGAATTTCTACTCAGCTGTGGAAAAAAGACTGCCAAGACCCTTCCGTTTACCAGCCAAAGCTCTCCAACTAGTCCCTATCGATTAATTTATCCTTGAAATGGCTGGAAGCCTATAAGTGTCAAGATTTAAACATTATTTTATATCTCCTACGTATGCCCTACCACCAAGGACGTAGGACTTAAGTCATACGACGTACACAATGTGTCCAATGTAGGACATGCAATCACCTATGTAATACTTAAGCGTTATGTACGTGGGACTTATTATCATCTATGTAAAGGCCTTAAAAGGCATCATCATTGATGAGCATCATATTATCTTTCATAGTACTTAATAAAACAAACGTAAGAACTCCTGCGTAGTTAATTGTGGTGTAGAAAGTGCAAACAAGAGATGTTTAGTCAAAGAGAAACACCAAACTTCCCATATAATATTCTACCTATTACATGTTCATCATTTCACGGGAAACAGCTATATTAAATGTTCCTAATTTCATGGGAAATGGCTACTAATACAGCCTTTATGGTGAATTCTATTCTGGCGAAAAATTTAGTGAGGTTACGCCCAAAGATCAAGACGTCATCCCGACGAGAATCGAAGCTACTATTTACACACAAAATATGTCTAATCAATTCGGGCATCGTCCAATTTATTGATTATTAGCTCTGTACGACACCATATTTTTTTAGCTTGGTAGCTAATTTATCACATTGGTTACTATCATATCAATCAACTCCTACGGGTACCATTAACGTCCTATGGTTAAATAAATATTGTATTTACCCAGTAACATAACACGTATACAAATAACTATTCTAAATCTCTTTCTGACTAAATATATTCATCCAAATACATCATCACTCCAGGCACAGATACCGACATCCAGGTAATGTAAAGAGTTAAATCAAATATCCGTCTTTCCCAACAAAGTGTGATGGCCTTAAATAATACTCTGAAATTATCCACAGCTCAATACGTTTAAAATATCATGCAACTATGAATGATTCACAAAACGATCTCACTGTTTATTGATCTGATGTAATAGAATTGTGCAAATCTTCACATAGCATGAACGTACGGTTTGGCTGAACACTGTGACATTTCAGTTACACTAACTACATTGTAGTACAATGGCAAAACATCATACTTCACAATAGAACCCCAAATATCATCCTATTTAGACTTTTGACTGATATATCTAACCTGAGGTTACTTTTATAAACCTGATAAAATATTGCCAGAGCTTAACAATGCAACTTTTATTTACTTTCGTTGTTAGGGGTGATCTCCCCCATCACACTGGGACAAGTAAGTCAAATGCTACACTTAAAAACACTCATCACACGTCCATAATATTGCAAAGGTGAATAGACAAAACCACACAAGCTATGGATGTTTGTATTCCGATAGTATTCGGAGTGTATTCCCAAGAACAAGTTGTTCGAATACAAGGAAGAGAATCAACACTTCATAATGTGTTAATATTGTAGTAGTCAATGTGCTATATGGATATAGGCCTGCGAAGCTCTATCTCGGTTCATTTCCGGTTCAAATGTTTGTAAACCTTTGGAGACATAATGGCAGTTAAACCTTCCAAGCCAGTCAGTTTACAGTGTATGTTCCGTGTCGTATCAACTTTTCGCGAATGGATGAAGTACTTGTCTTTGATCAACCACTCAATTTAGTAAGCCGTGGGCGAGCGTGGTTTTTGATCTTACATATGTCACTGGTTGATCCACTTAACAAATATCTTTATCAAATATGATTTTCTACTTGATGTTAATCGAGTTGTCTGTCAGTTAATGAGATTTGTCTCCAATACGAACAGCCAATATTGAGTGGTAAGGTTCGCTGTGCATTGGACATTTAGATCTTTGAATATCCTTTTGATCAGGTTAATTTGGACAATCTTGGATTATTGTCACAGAACGGCACTTCACGCGTCAAAAATCAGATAGATATGACGTCATTGCACACGTTTGACATCGTCCCAGTGAAGCGAATAACTGAATTAATCACTGTCAAAAGATGCGCACTTGCCGATTTCCCAGTTTCTTTTAATGTGGTAATAGTTCTAAATCAGTTAAATTGATTCAGGTCTCTGCCAAAATATGAGGGCTTAATACATATCTTGTAGTATTTGACCACAAGCTGACGTTTAAATGCTAGTTCGTAAAACCTAGAATTTAACATTGTCCGCGGAAACTCTACTTTACGAAAATGTTCGGAAAATTCAATTACAGCCTGGTTCTAGGGTAAATTATTAATAAGGCAGATCGTTGGAAGTTGCTTCGAAAACAAACAAAACGAATAAGAAGAACACTCATCGAATAAGGCAATGACATGTGTTACAATCGTTTGGCCTCAATCCCACCTTGACTCAACTCATCTGAATTATTAACCTAATGTGTTATGGTAAAGAGTAAAGCTATTCAACAAATGTATGTTTGTGCTTTAGAAGTTAATTGCATTTGTTCTCTGTATAGTACGACATTCAAATGATAATTATAGATTTCGGGAGATTAAAACTAGCCAAGTAGGAGCAACATCGAAGTTGTGTGAGACTATCAATACCAGAAACACTGTCACGTTACAGCCAAAAGACCTGCGTCGTCATTCGTAATAATGCTCTGCTTTAAATCTGAGACGTTGGCCACATTACAGTATGCTTTGGCTTTATTTTTGCACAAATGACCAGCATGACGTCAAACAGGTGAACGTACAGATTGCCTATTATTTGTTACAGTGATTCCAGGGTCCCGAAGTTGAGCAAATAAGACAAACTTAAGCTTTCGAGAGTGATCTGGTAGCAACAACAAAATCTGCTTCGCTGGTTATACATTGGACTCCTGGATTCAATGTTCGGCACGAACTCTCCCCCATACATATATACAAATTTTCTTTCTCTACATTTATACAAAAATATATAAAGGTTTGGCCCTGTTAGCCAGAGACCCGAATTCGAATCCCGGTGGAGGCAAGCACAATTTTCTTTCTCTACATTTATACAAAAAATATATAAATTTTTGCAAGTCTCTTAATACAGGAATATCATAACCTCGTACCTAAAATGGCTAAGCTTCTATCACAGAGACCTACCATAGCGTACAAGAAGAACAAATCTCTCAAGGACCTCTTGGTTAAGACGAGACTCCGTTCTGTATCAGATAACCCTTAATTGCCCTCATCTTCATTTGGTAGACTAATGGGTTTACTACTTACTCTAAACGATATATTTTTCAGGCTGTGCTTATTTTAACCCGTACCTAATATCTATGTGTGTTACATATTCGCCACATATTTATCTTCACAATTATATGTTACATGTATTGCCTTTCTTCGAGATGTGCCTTTAGGTTATCACTGAGAATGAGATAATTTATCGACTTTAATTAGTCGATATCCCTGTGCCAGTGTGATTACTCTTTACAAAAATATATTAAGGCAATCTTTTCTTTCTCTACATTTATACAAAAATCTATAGAACAAATTTATCTTGGAGTGCGTGCATTGCTGGATGCTTTAAACCAGGTTTCAGTTCGGATTTCAAAAGAATCCCCAACGCTGCAAATTCATCGTACAGCAATAAGACGCTATGCTTTGGAAGTAAATGCAGTTTAGTCCAGAATATTTTATTGTTAACGATTACCACAAAATCCAAATGTATGTTTTACAAATTATTATCTATCGGCTTCCAAAAATTGTTTGAAAATCATCAATGACAAGTTTCTAAAGCCTTGATAATTATATTGATAATTCAGACGCTCTCATGAGTCTTACGATTAAATCAAGTAAAGTAAAGTTTAAAGTAAAATAAAGGTAATTCAGACCGTAGCTGAGCAGTGTTACTATGTACAATGCTCATTAGATGCTCTACAATGTTATAAGTCTACTACGTAGTCCATATATAACAATACAGAACAGTGCTGAACAAAAGGGCAAGACCAGCGAATTTCAACAAATACTTATTATTTTCCAAATGTATTTGGAAAGACAATTGGCCGTGTCACATTTGGCACCGAGAAAGCATAGCCGTTAACTGTTAAATTTAAAAACCGGAAGTGAAGTTCGCAGTGCTAACATATCCTGCTTGTGTATGTCCTCCCATGGATGAGCCGATGGATGCTTTTATAATTGTAAATGACGTCACTGTTCCGAGCGATGCGTGGTCTTGTGTTCATGTCATGAGATAGATTTGCAGTCAACATAATGCAGGAGGTTTTACGGCAATTTTCTGAACCTCTTAGATAATCGCATAGGCCTTCCGACTAAACTGTTTTATTCGGCTTCACGTCTTCACGGCTTGTGTGTGAACCGATAATTTGAGATTGAAATTGGTCCCCTGATGCTATAGATGAATCTCCAACATTATCAATGCTT
>JAVFBZ010186701.1:0-11905 GCA_032466195.1 Katharina tunicata
AGTATCTAGATCGAAACGTCGCTTACCAATATATCCAGAAGTTGAAAATCCATCTCAGTCGTCATGTCTTTGTAATCTCATGTAGTACAGAGTAAAACCCCGATAAATCTATCAAATAAACTGTTCTCATTATAACATGTATTTAATTTGACCGGTCGTCTGTTTTCAGTGTTTGTGTCTATCTTTAAACTGCTGCCAGCTATCCCTGATTCACCAAGATGGTCAAGGAAGATAGAACTACCTGGAAATCTAACTATTTCCTCAAGATTCTCGTGAGTATTAGTCTATCAAGCATGGTTGGGTGGAAACCTCCTGTGACCTGGTTCGGAGCTGAGGGGCATCAGAAAGCCGATTAGTTGTGGTGTCCTGTTTTGAGTCCTGTCCTTGTCTCATGTCGTCCTTGTCTTTTGCCAGTGTTTTTGAAGGTGATTTCCTTCTCCATTGGGCTGGCATGCTGTCATAAGTGAAATAACCTAAAGTACAGCGTAAACCCCCCAATCAAACAAACATATTCCGGCAAGGTTTTCCATTGGTGCCTCACTCTGGGACAGGATAATTTTACCATTATTATTGAATTAAGGTTAAGGGTTGTCCTGGCTGGTAGCCTAATAAATCGGACCTTAATATTACACATTGCGGTCTGACTCCGCAGACAGAGCTTATCTGTGCCCAGGTACACTAACTTGAATAAAATTACTTCCAACATAGCCTTAGGGAGCATACAGAGTCCATTTCACTGTACCCGAAATAGTTCAAAAAATCCCCCTGTGGACCTTAGGTGTATACGGGAAGTTTATGGTGGCTGCGAAGATCGCGAGGTGGTTTCCCCAAGGTTTCTTCCTGGTTTTCCATGTTGTCCAAGTCAGTCGTCATATGCGAGAAACTTAAACCCCAAGCAAACTAATTAAACGTTATTTTCAAAAAGCCATATGCTTTCATGTCTGTCATTGTGTCCAGTGTATTTTGTCTAAATTAGAGTAAGGAATCCAGAACAAACTTTAAAACAAGAAGAAATTAGTGCAATGATGAAGTTCTGACTGTTGTGAGTTGTATGTGTGATGTGTTGGAGCCAGAAATGGCTGAACCCACCGACACTAACGTACACCACAGAACAATAAACTTCCTGGAGAAGGACGTCTGAGCACTTTAGTATTAAACATCTACCCAGAAATTAAATGGGGCATCTGAACACATAACATCCCACCAATGCTAACATATTACAGCAAAGAATAAGCTTTCTGTGAGGGTGGTGGGTGTTTGGCAAGAACGTCCTGTGCCCTGGTGCTCTGTGAGCTAATGGGCATCAGGAAGACGATTTGTTGTGGTGTCCTGTAAATGTCTTGTGTTGTAGGTGTCGTTTTGGGTGGATTCCTCCAGCCATTGTTCTGGCGCGCCGTCTTATTAGTGAAATAACCTTAAGTACATCATAAAACTCCAATTAACCTAAGAAGTATTTGTTACCTGTCATTTACATGTTAAGTCGTTCCCTTCGCCCAAAAGGTTCCCAGAATGGGGTATTAGAGCACCGTAGAATAATAAATCAACGATACTATAACTAACATAAACAAAAAGCTGTCTCTGAATGGAGCGTCTGAACACTGCAACCATTTCCACACAAAACAACCAAACACTAATTAAACTATCGTTATGTGTAAATCTAGATTAAGTTAGAAATCCCGGAAAAACTTTAAAACAGGAAGAAGTTAGTGCTATGATGAAGTTCTCACCGTTGTGAGTTGTATGTGTGATGTGTTGGAGCCAGAAATGGCTGAACCCACCGACGCTAACGTACACCACAGAACAATAAACTTCCTGGAGAGGGATGTCTGAGCACTTTAGTATTAAACATCTACCACAGAATAAGGAACTTCCCACAAATTGAATGAGGCATATGAACACATCACAAAATCCCACCAATGCTAATATATTACAGTAAAGAATGAAATATCAATGAAGATGGGGTACCAAGTAACTTCCCACAAATTGAATACGGCTTTTTAACACAATTCAAAAACCCACAAGTACTAATCTACATGTATAGCACAGAACCATGTAAAATCACCTGCATAGGAACGTCTGAACTGTTTCACAAATTGCGAGACACAATTTATCTGTTAATTTCAAGTCTTTAGGCTAATCTAATTTATCTTCTTGTTTTACTAGCAATTGCTGGATGAATATCCCAAGTGTTTTCTGGTAAATGCTGACAATGTGGGCTCCAAGCAAATGCAGCAAGTGCGACAGGCCCTGAGAAGCACTGGAGGTAAGTAACACCGTGAATAGTTCTGCCTTAGCCCCGGGGGTAAAGCATTAGGTTGTTGATCCTCTTTGATGAACCCACAGGTATGAGCCATGTCTGGCTGACCGGCTAGGTAGATGAGAAGGTGCAGGACTGCAGGTGGCAAAAAGTTTTTTTTGTTTTTTTTCTCGTCTCGCGGATTTAAAGGGCATCAGCAAGCTGATTTGTTGTGTCCTGATTTTCGTCCTGTAAATATATTGTGGTGTTTTCTGTGTTGCTGGCGTCGCTTAGGATGTTTTCCTTCATCCATTGGGCTAACATGTCGTAAGTGAAATAACCTTAAATATGGCGTAAATCTCGCCCTGTAAGACATGTTATTCCAACAAGTGAAATACCATTGAGTACAATACCCATCAAATACATCAAACAAATGTCACCACAAAATTTGAGCCAATTTGAACTTAAGTGTATTGCGAATTTGATTTCTTGAGGAAGACTATAATATGGCCCGTTTGTACAGAATACAGGTGTGGTCATTGCGACTTTCAGATACAGGTGAGATTCTCTGCAGGAAATACCTCTTTTGACGGAATATTTTGGCTTCAGTAAATTAGGCAGGTGGTTGGGTGGGAGCCTCCTGTGCCCTGTTGCTCTCTCAGCTAATTTATTGTGGTGTCCTGTTTTGTTAATGTTATGTAAATGTTTTGTCCTGTCTTGCACTTTGCCAGCATCATTTTAAGGTGGTTTCCTTCACCGATTGGGCTGGCAGTGGGCATGCTGTCATACAAGTGAAATAACCTTGAGTATGGCTTGAAACCCAAATCAAACAAACAACTAAATCAGTAACTGAGTGGTTCCCTCTTTGGAGCTCCACTACTTGTGTGCTGTGTTGAGATTATCAGTGGAACTAATAGGTAATGTAATTCTCCTCACAGTGGTGCTCATGGGGAAGAACACAATGATGAGGAAGGCTATTCGTGGACACATTGAAAACAACCCCAACCTGGAGAAGCTCCTCCCTCACATCAAGGGAAATATTGGTTTTGTGTTCACCAAAGAAGATCTGCTGGACATCCGGACAATCCTGCTCGACAATAAGGTAACATTTCTCTAAAACTACCCGGAAATCCTTCCCTAATTTATCAGTGGCTGTCACAAAAGTTTCTGTATAATTATATAATTAGCTTATTCATGAACGTAGTAAAATCCTTTAGGCTGTGGTGTCCCCTTCCGCACACCAGTCTTGGGTCCTGCAGGCTGTTGGACGGCAGCTTCTTATGCCCTACTGCTCTTGGAGCTTAGGGGCATCAGAAAGCCGACTTGGACCGTGTCCTGTTCTTGTCCAGTGGTCGTTGAAGGTGGTTTCCTTCACTCATTGGGCTGGCGCTAAATCATATGAGTGAAATAACCTTAAGTACGAAACAAAACCCTGGTAGACCTTGTGTATATGAAAAGGACGTTTCTGGTGACTAGAGAGTGCTGGGTGCGTTAAACACCAAAGCCTGACAATGCAGAAATGTAGCCCTTGAGTAAACTTTATCTCGCATTTGCTTTCCGTAATCTTATTTAACTGATAGCTAGCCTTGGAGCCCCTGCCTTAAAATCTGGAGACGATGGTTCTTCCCGAGTCTTGTTTCATTTACCTCCGATTTGGGGACTTGTCAGGTTTAATTTGTGGAACAAAAACCCCAATGTTAAAAAAATGACTAAAATCGTTTAAGTTTGTATACCCTAAATCACCTATAATTTCAACCACATATCAGTGTCCTTTTTTGAAAATTGTTAAAGTTGTACAGCATGTTAACAAACAAATGTATGTTGTCTGTAAAATCCTGAATGTCCCCAACCTCAACATTGTCATCTGACAGCCATGTATTATTTCAGAGTCATTTACATAGCTTCCAAAGTTGTAATTTTATGGACAAAATATTAGGTGATTTAGGGTATATGACAAAATTATTTCTCGGTTGCCAAACCCTAAATAACTACGCCTATTTTAGCTTGATAACTTCCTGTTTGAATCAAACGAATCACACAGGATATTTGGTGATTCAATCTGATCTCCGTTTCTGAGAAATCTTACAATTCAACGTTCTTGAGAAATTCAAAACTTGCATATTTATTTAATTGTGAGAAGTTCAAATTTCATCCTTGTTCCCTCCTGTTTTCTGTAGGTTCAAGCCCCAGCTCGTCCCGGCGCCATCGCCCCTCTGGACGTCAAGGTGCCAGCCCAGAACACGGGTTTGGGGCCAGAGAAAACCTCCTTCTTCCAGGCTCTGTCTATCCCTACCAAAATTACCAAAGGTAGCATTGAAATTCTGGTAAGTATAAAGATCTACCTCAGTAAAGCTAATAGACCCATCCCGAAGCCCTAGTTTTCATTGGCCTCTCACACCCCCCCACAATGAAACCAATAAACTCTTGTTTATAATTTAAATAGTGTTATAATTTAACTTGTGGTTTTAATTTAACTCATGGTTATAATATAAATCGTGGTTAAAATTTAAATTGTGTTTATAATTTAAATCGTGTTTGTAATTTAAATCATGTTTATAATTCAATCGTGTTTGTAATTTAAATCATGTTTATAATTCAATCGTGTTTATAATTCAATCGTGTTTATAATTTAATCATGTTTATACTTTAAATCCTGTTTATAATTTAACTCGTGTTTATAATTTAATTGTGTTATAATTTAACTCGTGGTTATAATTTAACTCGTGGTTATAATTTAAATCGTGTTTATAATTTAAATCATGTTCATACTTCAAATCGTGTTTATACTTTTAATCGTGTTTATAATTTTAATCGTGTTTATAATTTAAATCGTGTTTATAATTTAAATCATGTTTATACTTCAAATCGTTTTTATACTTTTAATCGTGTTTATAATTTTAATCGTGTTTATAATTTTAATCGTGTTTATAATTTAAATCGTGTTTGTGATTTAAATCGTGTTTGTGATTTAAATCGTGTTTATAATTTAACTCGTGTTTGTGTTGTAGAACGAAGTCAACCTGATCAAGGAGGGTGACAAAGTGGGAGCTTCAGAGGCCAGTCTTTTGAACATGTTGAACATCTCACCCTTTAGCTATGGCCTGGGTATCTCAATGGGTAAGCTCGACATAATATAGCGCATTACACAGGACTGATTGGGCTTCGACACTGAACTTATGGTCATAGCACTTGATGACGGTTTGCCAGTCCAATATGTGAAAGAAACGACACTGGCTACACAGAAGACATGGCAGTACATTTCAGGCTGAAATTTAGGACACCAACAAATGGGCTGCCTGATATTCTTTAGTTCAAAGCACAAGAGGCTCCCGCCCAAGAACCTGCTCTTAGGATTAATAATCTCTTCACAGAATATCAGTTTGTGTGATGCGCAGAAATATACAATTTTAGTATTTTTTATAGGCATATTCTGTGGGGTGGCCTCTGGCTTAGGGCAGCATGATTCCAGATTACATTCATGCTGTCATACTTAGCACTAGAGGAACGTATATCACTGGAGTTTTCACTAAAATGGATTGATGAAGGAGCGCCTTCATCAATCCATTTTAGTGAAAACTTTCAAAGCTGTTGATTGGTCAATTACATTTTTTGGGTTTATTTTCCAATGTAAGATCAACAGGACTATATGTCCCAATTACAGATCATTGGCCAGCTTTTTTGTGGGAGGAAAACTCAGAAGTCAGAAAACACAGGACCTCCCGCTGGTAACTGGCAGACCAACCCACATACAGTCCTATCGAGTGCTTGTACTCGGAGGCGAGGGGTATCTCGAGCGTACACTCTAGAAGAGACCCCTAGTTTCATATTTTTGGGTTAATAGACTACTGGTAATGATATATCTGTTTTTGAAACGAGATTGTTTTTTTTTCTGTTTTTCAGTGTATGACAGTGGCAGTGTGTATGATCCTAAAATACTGGATATCAGACCTGAAGATTTGAGAGCCCGCTTCATGGAGGTCAGTTATCTCCCTTGTTTGTACACATTTAGTAATCGTCGACTGTAGTGAGAAAAAATATGTAATTTTGTTGGTTAAATAAAATAATCGAGTCTCCTGGCGTAAAACCCTTATCAAACAAGTCCTGTGGCTAAGGGCAGTGTGTTACAAGATTATATTCATACTGTCATACTTAACACTGGTGGAACATTATCTTTCCAACAGCAAAAAACGCTTAAGTGAAAACACCTTTTTTTTGGTTGTTAAGACTCGCTGTCAACTGTAGGAATACAGCGCTGTCATATAAGTGAAATAGCCTTGAGCACGGTGTTAAACACCAATCAATCAACCAATTAAACAAATATAATACCCATTGTTAAACGACCTAAAACCCTAATCAAACAAACAATCCACTCTTAACATTGTTTTTGTTCAAAAATTACACTTCACTGTAGCCAAAATGTCGTGTAGGGGTTCAAATCCCCCTTACGGACCTTAGGTATGTAAAGGACATTTTGAGGTTGCTGTAGCGATTACGGATTACGGGTGGTATTTACGAGGTTTCTTCTCGGTCCCCCCACCCCACCAATACACCGGCAACTCGAAGCTTTCATGCAAGTGAAATTCTCCTCAATACAACCTACACAAATCTAGTAAATAAATACATTTTTGATAAAAAATATAATGAACTGAAATCGTAAATTTTTTCTCACCTATCGGTGTTGCATCTACACTATTACTGAACAATTCTACGGTTCAAAAGGGTTTAGTTTTATCCCAATTGAACTATAACTCTCTTTCAATCATTGTCCTGCCCAACCCTAGTGTTAACATCTTCATTTATTTTTCAGGGTGTGCTTAACATTGCCAGCATCTCCCTGGCTATTGGTTACCCCACTGTGGCCTCTGCGCCCCACTCCCTCATCAACGGGTTCAAACGTCTACTGGCTATTGCTGTTGAAACTGACATTGACTTCGAGGAGGCCAATATGGTGAGCTGGATGAGCTGAATTTCACTCTTCCTAGAAAGATTCTCGTCTATTTTAATGTACTTGCGTCCTGTAAATGTGGCGTGGTGTCTTCTATGTTGCCGCGTCGTTTAGGATGGTTTCCTTCACCAGTTGGGCTCACTTGCCGTCTTGTGAGTGAAATAACCTTATGTACGGCATAAAAACCCCAATAAAAAACAATACTATTTTTTGTTTTATAACAAAAATCTGTACAATAAGAGGCAAAGACTATGGAATTTAACAATAATGCTGTACACAAATTTCTTGTACCATTTTTTAACAAACCTTGCCTTTTCTCAGATCTTAAGCCAAGTGATTTAAAATTCAACTTCTCTGCATATACATGAAAGGCGGCTTTTACTCTTCAACAAAGCTAGTGGTTGATTGGGAGGGAGACTCCTGCCCTTGGAGCTCTCTAAGGTAAAGGGCGTCTGAAAAACAGATTTGTTGAGGTGTCCTGTTTTTGGTCCTGTAAGTCAACTGTGGTCTCTTCTGTGTTGCGAGCATTGTTTAGTGTGGTTTCATTAACCCATTGGGATAGCACGCCCTCATGTGAGTAAAATAACCGTAAGTCCAGGGTAAAACCCCCAATCAAACAAACCCATTGTGCAAATGTTTGAAGTTTGTGAAAATAAATTTTGATAACGACTTTAAAATATTCCTGATTATTTCTTTCCTCCTCAGGCTAAAGAGTACTTGAAGGACCCGTCTAAGTTTGCTGCGGTTGCTGTCGCAGCTGCTCCTGCTGCAGGCGGAGGGGAGACTAAAGCTGTAGAGAAGAAAGAAGAGCCTGAGGAAGAGTCTGATGACGACATGGGCTTTGGGCTGTTCGATTAAACCCCCTCTGCACACTGACAGTTTTTGGAGATCCATCAATGTTGAAGAATGATGCCGGTTACATAAACTGTAATCAAATGGCATTGCTTTGTATGTCAGTCTTTACCAGATAAACGTGGGAAATAAAAAAAAATTGTTAAAAAATATTTTTCTTCATTGCTTTTTGGTCATTTTATTTTATGACCTGAATCTGCCCGTAATCCATAATTCCGAAGAACAAACATTTTAGTGGGACATCCTTGGTTACCACATGTTCATTGAAGGTCTGTGCCACCCCTTGATTGGTTTGTTTGTTTGATTGGGGATTTACGACGTACTGAAGGTTATTTTACTTATTACCGCGTGCCAGCCCACTGTGCGAAGGAAACAAGACGCCACAGGGTGAAATACAGAGCACATTTGATGGTAAAATGTAATCCGCATCAGTCGAGTCCATCTACAGGTGGCGTTCTCGTTTGTGTTTCCGTTGAGTAACGGAAGTTTTCTGTGTATATGATCGGTTGCCTTGATCTAAAGTTAGAGGGAAGTGCGCCAGCTGAAGGAATATAATCTTTCCGAGAGAGTTAGGGACTTCACATATGTATATTTCAGTGCTCTCTAAGCGGCCCATACACGCGCAATATGATTGACAATAATATTGATGAAATTTATGTTGGCCACCAATGGCACAATTATATTGTGCAATATTCAAATCAGTCTGGCTCTAATCGATAAGGTGAACATGGATATGGCGTGGCACTTGCCCTTGCCTTAACACAAAAAAAAGGAAATGGTGCATAGAACGAAGGCAATTTGGCCACGTTCATCTGCTAAAGGAACTTCGTACAAACGAGCCACAAGATTATACATATTTCCTCCGAATGGATGAATTGGCATTCAACGAGCTTTTATCATTACTAACTCCTTTCATACAGAAGCAATTTCTCTTGCGACGACATGTTCACTCTCCGGCCATCAGCTTCACAACGTAATATTGTACATTATTCTGACGGAGTGCCACCAACGACTCCATATTATTGTGCAACCTTCAATAAATATCTACCAAGATTTGATTCCGTCAGAATATTGCGCAATCATATTTTTGGCTTCAATATCACCCACTAATGATCAATTATATTGTCAATAACGTGAATTGACAATATTATTGTCAATCATATTGCGCGTGTATGGGCCGCTTTAGCTAAGGGGTATCGGAGAAAACCGATTTGACTGTGGTCCTGTGTTGAGGCCTGTCCTTGATGTAGCGCCCTTATCTGTTGCCAGCGTCATTACCGGGTGGTTTCCTTCACCCGTTGGGGGCCCGCGCCGTGGCTCAGTGGTTAGCGTGTCTGACTGCAGATCCACCTTCGACGTACCGCACGGGTTCAAGTCTCTCACTGGACCTGAGGTATATGAGGGAGTCACACGAGGTGTCTTCGGCAATCTCTGGGGCGGTTTTTACGAGGTTTCCTCCCGGTTTTCCGCCGTATTGAGTAGAGCAGATTAAAGGTGGAGAATCCGTCGTCATATAAATGAAATACCCTTGAGTACGACGTTAAACACCAATCAACCTTCACCCGTTGAGATGTCAGAAAAAAATTGCATAACCTTCTTCAAACAATCCCATGTTTATGTCGCTGTATTTTTGTTGAAATACACCACTTTCATATAATTATTAGTGAAGTACTGTTTTATCAAGGCGTGCAAAGAGCGGCATGTTTACATGTTTACAACAAGAAATACCTCCTTACCTATTTGAACAAAATGTTGACATGTCTGAAATCCGCTATAAAATCCTTCACAGAAGAAAACTTTAAACATATAACTATAAAAAAAGTAATTTAAAGAAGGAGCCAACCATAGTGTGCCATTAAGGCCTAATACTGTTGCAACTATTATTCTGATAATTCCAGCATACTTATTCTTAAGCTAAAAGAATGTTCACGAGCGGTTAGGTGGGAGCTTCCTGTGCCCTGGTGCTCTTATACCAATTGGGCATCAGGAAACCGGTGTTTGTTATTCTGCGTTAGGAGGGTATCTGACACCGATTGGGCTGGCACGTCGTCATATGAGTAAATTAACCTAAAATGGGAAGAAAACGGTCATACCCAAATTATTGACCATAGAAAGGTGTTAATAAAACTGCCGTTACATTTTTTTATAGAATGTGTCGTTTTCCACTGAAAGACACTTGATTTTACCTTGGTATTTCAATTCAAGTGTCGTTCAGTGGAAAACAGCAAATTCTACAGAAAATGTAACGGCAGTTTTATTAACACCTTGCTATGGTCTCTGCTTTGAATATGACTTTGTTTTTTTCTGTTTTCTTCCCTCACCAGAAAAACACATAAATTTCGATAGCGTATAACATATTTAAATTGTAGGCCCAACTGACAAAGAGTTTTCACTGACTGTCGGTTAAATGAACAGTGCGGAAATCATACTTTCGGTTAATGGTTACCATTTGTGTGATAAGGCCTTTCTAAGACTTTGACCGTATAAACGAGATTACTTTTTCTCGAAAACCAAGCATGCGATCATAATTAGTGGTCATGCACTATAGAAAACGTGTTTTCACATCTGAGGTTCCCATTAATCTAGTTTTGTCCACACGTATAAACGTAACTCATCCCGTGGGAAAATTAACGTTTCCTGCATATAATTAGCATCTCATTACAAACTTCTGACGCGATAACACGACTTGGTAGATTAGTGATTAGCATGGACACATTGGCCTAGTTATAGAGATGAAATCTAAACGAAGGCGCTTGAATAATAAAGTTTGTAAAATCTATAATGCGTTATAGATTTTACATCCTTTATTATTATTTTAATACGGTTTATTGTACATTCTCGAGGTTGATATTTTCTTAAAGCTTATACTTTGGGCCATTCTAGAAAATTATATTAAAAAAAACGGTTTAATTCGTTTCAGTCGATTTTTTTGTCGAAATTCTGCGATATAGTACCTTTAAAGTTGAATTTGGAAGTCTGTCGTCACATCCTATCTATACATTTCGGAGGGCTATTGGTTATTTTTTTATAATTGTGGCGTCCGTCAATTTTGGGGGGTGGCTGGTTGAAATAAGAATAATTTTGCCTGCAGAGCCTCGTAAACCTGGACAATACTATCAATGAGAACACTCCCACATTTTTTTTATTTCAT
This sequence comes from Katharina tunicata, assembly GCA_032466195.1. Taxonomy (NCBI): domain Eukaryota; kingdom Metazoa; phylum Mollusca; class Polyplacophora; order Chitonida; family Mopaliidae; genus Katharina; species Katharina tunicata. The sequence continues at coordinate 11,185 of JAVFBZ010186701.1, forward strand.
TTAGGTTTTACCCCGTATACTTATATAAGATAATTCCACTCTTGACGGCGTATCAGCCCAATAGGGGAAGTTAACCACACTCAAAACAACACAGGACACCACAACGAATCCGCCTCCTGGTGCCCCTTAGCTCAGAGAGCATCAGTAGCTCCAGCCAAATAGGTTGTCTATTATAATTTATTTTGTCAAGAGTAATCACACTGGCACAGGGATATCGACTAATTAAAGTCTATATTTAATAACTTGAATATTAATGAACATATATACCTGTGGGCGTAACTTGAGAAGGACTTATCTTAAACTGCGATCCAGTTTCTAATGAGGGACCTATCTTGTTTCATTGTCAACGTTATCATCTAGCCTACTCATTGAAACACTTACCATGGGTCATTTACCAAGTATATATACAAATGTCAGCCGATCGTTTAGACCGGTTCTCAGCGTGCCTTCGTTGTGTTATAAAATCTGGTTAACGCCATGTTAAAGTGACTATATACTGTGAGGGTCTCGTTATAATAAATACTGTTACCCGCCTGTAACAGTAACAATTCATTACACATTACCTTAAAGTGTTATAGTAGTTTCAAATGCATGCATTAACATCGACCAAATGAATTCGGACAAACAACCAGAAATATTTTATGACCTATACATTTTAAATTACCTATACATTTTAAATAACCAATACATTTTAAGTTACCTATACATTTTAAATTACCTA
>JAVFBZ010186711.1:0-14903 GCA_032466195.1 Katharina tunicata
CTTGGTGGAGAACAAACCCATGTTAGAATCCCTATGCGTCACCAGAGAGCATTTGATAGATAAAATACACGCATTAATAACCTGGTCCGATGACATCGTCGGTGTCAGTTGTTACGCTTTTATTTCCTTTCTGTCTCATAACGCTTGTCATTATGAAATAGAGAATCAAATCGTTCTCCGTGCCGTAGAGTCTTTGGCTCTAAGGTATTGACTTGCCATCATATTGTTCGCCTAAAAAAAGTTATCCCTGCGTCCAGTTTGTGAGAAGGTTAATTAATAGCTGATAATTTGTCACTGCTTCACGCTGTTATATGTTGTTTGTTTTGGGTTTTTGCCTTTCACAGACTTCAAATTGAATCGACCCTGCGACAATTTTTTTCTCAGTTTTATCTTTTATCTTGTCCGTTGGTAGAAATTTGATGATTCATTTTCCAGCGCATTTTTCGTGGAAACATTTCTACGACTGGCTTGGCTTTACATTAGTGCTGGTATTCTTCTCAATCTGGAGAAAGGTACGAGCTATTTAGAATGAAAGCTTGTATCTAGAAATCATTCTGTTTAAGGGCGGAGTGTTTCGAGCTTATATCCATGTCGTCATACTTAACAAAAAAGGAACATTATCTTTCCAACACAGCTAACACAAATCACTTTGTAAAGTCATACAAGTTGCCCCTTTGTACGGCGTTAAACACCATGTAATAACCATATACCCCCTTCCTTTCACGCTTTGACCAGGTTGTTTTGTGTCTCAAATTGTCGTGTGAACGGTGTACCTCTTCGTATTTAGAGTAAGGACACGTCACTTGTATCCAAACAGATCAATACTTTGTGATATATTGCAGTAAGGTTCAGGTTGGTTTCAATTATTTTTATCTGTTACCGAAATGGTTTAAAACGTAGTATCAATTTACTGAGTACCGATACGTATCTAAGCTATCAGGCAAATCAAATTTATTATGAATAGTTCGACCCATGCATCCGTTTTTATTAATTCTTAATTCACAGTGGTGGAATATATTCATGTGAAAGGGTAAACAAAAATAGAACAGTAAGCCGATAGTCATTACGCAACAGTGAGAAGACAGTCAGTACACAGCAGAGAGTAGATAGTCAGTACACAACAGTGACTAGAAAGTCAGTACACAGCAGTGAGAAGAAAGTCGGTAAACAGCAGAGAGTAGATATACAGTACACAGCACAGCGGTGAGAAGATAGACAGTACACAGCAGTGAGAAGAAAGTCAGTACACAGCAGTGAGAAAAAAGTTAGTACACAGCAATGAGAAGAAAGTCAGTAAACAGCAGAGAGTAGATAGACAGTACAAAGCAGTTAAAATATAGTCAGTACACAGCAGTGAGTAGATAGACAGTACACAGCAGTGAAAAGAAAGTCAGTACACAGCAGTGAGTAGATAGACAGTACACAGCAATGAGTAGATAGTCAGCACACGGCAGTGAGTAGATAGTCAGTACACAGAAGTGAGTAGATTGACAGTACACAGCAGTGAAAAGAAAGTCAGTACACAACAGTGAGAAGAAAGTCAGAAAACAGCAGTGAGAACAAGGTCAGTACAGAGCAGGGATAAGATAGTCGGTACACAGCGGTGAGAAAATAGACAGTACACAGCAGTGAGAAGAAAGTCAGTACCCAACAATGAGTAGATAGTCAGCACACGGCAGTGAGTAGATAGTCAGTATACAGCTGCGATAAGATATTCAGTACACAGCGGTGAGAAGATAGACAGTACACAGCAGTGAGAAGAAAGTCAGTACACAGCAGAGAGTAGATAGACAGTACACAGCAATGAGTAGATAGTCAGAAAACAGCAGTGAGAACAAAGTCAGTACACAGCAGGGATAAGATAGTCAGTACACAGCGGTGAGAAGATAGACAGTACACAGCAGTGAAAAGAAAGTCAGTACACAGCAGTGAGTAGATAGACAGTACACAGCAATGAGTAGATAGTCAGCACACGGCAGTGAGTAGATAGTCAGTACACAGAAGTGGGTAGATAGACAGTACACAGCAGTGAGTACATAAACAGTACACACAAGTGAGTAGATAGACAGTACACAGCAGTGAAAAGAAAGTCAGCACACAACAGTGAGAAGAAAGTCAGAAAACAGCAGTGAGAACAAAGTCAGTACACAGCAGGGATAAGATAGTCAGTACACAGCGGTGAGGAGATAGACAGTACACAGCAGTGAGAAGAAAGTCAGTACACAGCAGTGAGAAAAAAGTTAGTACAAAGCAGTTAGAATATAGTCAGTACACAGCAGAGAGTAGATAGACAGTACACAGCAGTGAAAAGAAAGTCAGTACACAGCAGAGAGTAGATAGACAGTACACAGCAGTGAAAAGAAAGTCAGTACACAGCAGTGAGTAGATAGACAGTACACAGCAATGAGTAGATAGTCAGCACACGGCAGTGAGTAGATAGTCAGAACACAGCAGTGAGTAGAATGACAGTACACAGCAGTGAGTAAATAGTCAGTACACAGCAGTGAGTAGATAGACAGTACACAGCAGTGAGAAGAAAGTCAGTACACAACAGTGAGAAGAAAGTCAGAAAACAGCAGTGAGAACAAAGTCAGTACACAGCAGTGATAAGATAGTCAGTACACAGCAGAGAGTAGATAGACAGTACACAGCCGTGAGAAGATAGTCAGTATACATCAGTGAGTAGATAGTCCGTACACAGCAATGATTAGATAGTCAGCACACAGCAGTGAGTAGATAGTCAGTACACATCAGTGAGTAGATAGACAGTACATGGCAGTGAGTAGATAATCAGTATACAGCAGTGAGTAGATAGACAGTGCACAGCAGTGAGTAGATAGTCAGTACACAGAAGTGAGTAGATAGACAGTACACAGCTGTCAGTAGATAAACAGTACACATAAGTGAGTAGATAGTCAGTACACAGAAGTGAGTAGAAAGACAGAACACAGCAGTGGGTAGAATGACAGTACACAGCAGTGAGTAAATAGCCAGTACACAGCAGTGAGTACATAGACAGTACGCAGCAGTGAGTAGATAGTCAGCACACAACAGTGAGTACATAGACAGTACACATCAGTGAGTAGATAGTCAGTACACAGCAGTGAGTATATAGTCAGTATACAGCAGTGAGTATATAACAGTATACAGTAGTGATTAGGTAGGCAGTTCACAGCAGTGAGTAGACCGTCAGTACACAGTGAGAAGATAGTCAGTACACAGCAATGAGTAGATAGTCAGCACACGGTAGTGAGTAGATATTCAGTACACAGCAGTGGGTAAATAGACAGTACAAGACAGTGAGCAGATAGTCAGTACACAGCAGTGAGTAAATAGACAGTACAAGACAGTGAGTAGATCGTCAGTATACAGCAGTGAGTAGATAGTCAGTACACAACAGTGAGTAGATATACAGAGCACAGAAGTGAGCAGATAGTCAGTATACAACAGCGAGTAAATAGACAGTACAGGACAGTGAGTAGAAAGTCCGTATACAGTAGTGAGTAGATAGTCAGTTCACAACAGTGAATTGACAGACAGTGCACAGAAGTGAGCAGATAGTCAGTACACAGCAGTGAGTAGATAGTCAGTACACAGCAGCGGGTAGATAGTCAGTACACAGCAGTGAGTAGATAAAAAGTACACAGCAGCGAATATATAGACAGTAAACAGCAGAGTATATAGACAGTACACAGCCGTTTTTAAAAATGATGATAATTGTTGATAATTGTCCTGTAAGAGACAATTGGTCCCAAAAATTGTATGGTGGGCCTCTCCTGCAATATCGTTTGTGTCTAGTACATTGGATATAACTTAAAAAATATTCAGTTTAAGAACCGTTTCAAAAAAATTGTTTGTCAGTTTTATTAAGGGCATACTGGTTTGGTGACTATAATGAATATGTATTGAATAATGGTAAATTTTAGATGTATAACTTATATACCTTAAAAGTCCACCATGCAACTTTAGGGACCAATTGGCTCTTACAAGATAATACAAGCAATCCGCTCACACATAACCCCATGTTTAAAACTGCTGTCTAGAGTCAATCGGCTCAGACTCACTCTTTTTTATTTTCTTCCACTATATGATGTGTGTCGTCTAGTGGCAGTATTGATATGTCTAATATTTCAAATTCTCTCAAATGTCAAGGATGTGCGTCATTCGTTCATGATATATTTGCTTTTACACTCTATATGTAAACTACTAGTATATCAGCCTGGTTGAGAACCTAAGGTTTCCTAGGTAACAAGAACACATGACATCCACAGTCAACTAACCTGGAATAATTAATCCAGATGACTAACAGCCATCCCATGGACAGTCCAAACTTATTATATCCAGAGTTTGACGCTATATAAAGGAATCGTGTATAAAAATTGTTTTCTGACGAACCTTAACTGTGTAATTTGGGAAATATTTAATAATAATAATAATAATAGTCATAATCATAAAAATCATAATAATCACAATACTCATAATAATCATAATAATAATACTTTATTTCAGACACAGTCCATACTAAAAGAAATAAATAATAATAATAATAATACAAAATACATCAGTAGGCCTATGTTTACCAGAACCATCAAGAAGTCAGAATGTTGTACGTATTAGTAGTACAGTGCTTTATGCCACTTTGAAGGGAGGCTGGAATGAAATGGCAAGTCCGAATAACACAGATAGAAGAGTAATGAGTTGCTGCTCGAATAAATCATATTGCCAAAAAAACATTTACATTGAATATGTTAAGGGATTTCGGATTTCCATCGCTTGTTTGTGTGTTTGTTTAATTTGGGGTGTTACGCCGTACTCAAGGTTATTTCACTTATATGACGGCGTGCCAGCCGAAACGGTGAAGGGCACAACCAAAGACGACGCTGGCAACATAGAAAACGTCACAATACACCTTAATACAGGACGCAAAACAGAACTCCGCAACAAATCGGCTTCATAATGCCCCTTAGCCCGGAGAGCACCGTGGTACCAGAAGCCTCCCACCCAACCACCCCGCACCAATGGAGCAACTAATATATGTACTGAATACTTCTATATAACATATCAGTAAAGAAACAGTAAAAATATAAGAAATTTACCAATGTATGCCAAAGGGTGTGCGAAATTTGGCGAAGGTAACCAACCGGTCTATTTGTATACCTTCACAAAGCCAATTCTGACATTTGTGACGTCAAGACAATTACCTCATGCTGAAAAGAAAGCCCGTGACACATTAAATCTTGAAATGGTAATGGTTCCATTGTTAACTAACCCACCAACATTTAGTCCCTGTGGATTGTTCTCTTTCGTTTGCATTGTGGATCCTTCATTATTTAAGAATTCCAAACCTCTCAAAAACCAAACATACCAGACATAATATTCGGTCATTTTATCCTCCCTGAAAATTCTCTGGATAGAACATCTAGGGATAGCAGAAAAGGTGGCACGATGTCGTACATAAAAAAAACTATCGCACGGTTAACCTACGTCGCTTAAAACTGTACACAGAATTTATCGTGCAGTATTGTTGTTTGTCGTAACCGTTGGTGGGCCTCGAGCCGGTGACACACTCGCATTCATCAAAGCGTTTTGTAAATATTATGTCCAGTTGGTACGTTGTGAAGCCGTATTAGCCGGATGTGCTTGTATATACTTGGACGAATGCGCAAAATGCACAGTAAACTTATATAGGAAACGACATAGCTAAACTCCAGCTACCGACGGCCAGTCTATATTTTTTCCTCCCACAATAAAGCTGGCCAATGATCTGTAATTGGGACATATAGTCCTGTTGATCTAACATCGAAAATCACAGCCCCATGATACGTATGGATCCATAGCCCCTGGAATCCGAGCCATAGGATACATCTGGGTCCATTATTCTCGACATCACAGTCTCAGGATACGTTTGCCCCTGATATCACACCCTTACTTCATAACTCCTGGTATTGTGTCTAATTACCTATTAATTGATATCACAGCCCCGGAATACGTCTGAGTCCAGGCTATCTAGTTTCTGAAGTCCATGTAATTACTTTGTTGTATATAAGGTTTCACCTGAGAACGCTTCATTCCGACTGCGGTACAGAAAATTCACAACAAAATTGAGTATGTCTCAAAAGATGAGAATCACATAAGCTATAGATATGTTTCTCAAGAAATGAAAACAAGAGGCTACCCGTGTTTTGCGACCTCAGATTTTTAGGTTATGTGAAAGTATACAGATAACAAAACTAAACTTCTGTCAGAATATTTAAATGAGGATTCATACACTCGGGCAAAAATGACCCGCTCTCTTATCGATGACTTCAAATAACGGCATGATCTTTCCTGGCTCATTCAAGCCTTTTAAGAACTGAATAAATTATATTTCATCGTAACTGTTTAAATTAATGTACAAACTACAAAATTTGTTCATGCTCTACTTCCGGGTACATCCTTGGGTACTCTGATTTGATTAGTGGCCATTCACAATGGTTTTTCTTTTGATTTGGTTCAGATATAGGACCGGACGAGACAATGATCACCAGTTTAGCTTCCCTTTCGATGCTATATTAAATAAAAATGGTGCATGTACCCGGAACTGGAAGGAATCTCTTGCATCACATGACGTGACTTACAGGCCCTATCAAAATAAAAATAATTCAAATATATATTTTTTTTTTTGTCAAGAGTAATCACACTGACATGAGTATCGACTTATTAAAGTCGTTATTTTATCTCAAGTTCTAGATCAATTCTCAGAGACAAGTTTCTAGATAGACCTGAATCTCGAGTTGTTTTGGATAACCTAAAGGCGCATCTCGAGAAAAGACAATACATGTAACATGTCAATTGTGAAGATAAATATAGGTATAGGTTAAAATAAGCACAACCTGAACAATGTATCGTTTAGGGTTAGTAGTAAACCCAATAGTCTACCAAATGAAGATGAGGGTAGTTAAAGGTGATCTGATACTGAAGGGAGTTTCGTCTTAACCAAGAGTTCCTTGATATATCTATATACATTTTTTGTATAAATGTAGAGAAAGAAAATTCCGCCTGCCTCCACCGGGACCCGAACCCGGGCCCCTGGCCAGCAGGGCCAAGGCCCAACCGACTGAGCCACAGAGGCTTATGGCAGAACGAATGAATTTTCACCCAGACTAAGGCTGCGAACCCTCTATATATACAAGAAGAACAAATCTCTCTTGGTTAAGACAAAACTCCCTTCCGAGTCAGATAACCCTTAAATGCCCTCATCTTCATTTGGTAGACTAACGGGTTTACTACTAACTCTTAACGATACATTTTTCAGGTTATGCTTATTTTAATATATACCTAATATCAATGTTTCTTACATATTCGCCACATATTTATCTTCACAATTTACATGTTACATGTATTGTCTTTTCTCGAGATACGCCTTTAGGTTATCCAGAACAACTCGAGATTCAGATCTATCTAGAAACTTGTCTCTGAGAATTGATCTAGAACATGAGATAATTTATCGACTTTTATTAGTCGATATCCCTGTGTCCAGTGTTATTATTCTTGACAAAAATATATATAAATAAAAAATAAAATAATAATACTGACATGCCTCTTTCGCATCTGTCAAATTCTTAAATAAGTCTCACGAAAAAGACTCCAAACTCGTTGTATTGTACCAATGTCGTGTTATCTGCTCAATTTATCATTGGCAGGAAATACAGATTGCATGTGCTGTGGGAAAGGTCAGTCTTGCTGATTTGATAAGGAATTGTGGGTAATCCTGACAAGGTGATAGATAAACTTTAACGACGACATTCGCCTCGGGAAGATGCTGTTAGAGGAGTGTAGGATTGGATATATAACGTATACTAAATATTTAAAGCATGCAATCCTCACAATAATGACAGTTTCAAACCAATTTTTTTTTTAATGCTTTCGGAATTATTTATTGGACATCAAATCCTCAAAAGCCAATATGACTTATACCACGCTTATCGGCAGTGTCTGACGGTTTAGGATTTAGTGTCAGAAGTATCTCTCGTATGATATTTAATAGTTTTTTTATATATATATAGGACAGACAGTGACAGTGAGTTGGTTTTACAGAACGATCCACCTACGAACAGGATTCAAGTCGTAGGGTTTTAAGATTTCATGATATCGCTTGATTAAAGATAATGTTGCTGTTGTTCGCATAGCCTAACGTGAAATTAAAGGTGATGGCAATCCGTTTTAAAAGTTGTTTATTACCCAAAAAGGGGGAACATTGTTAAATCCTGAATATTTTTTGTGGTATGTTTATTTCGGAGGTCTGAAAAATTAGGCTTTTTGTCATTTCATTGGCTTTAATTGCCCAGACCGTTACAGAACGATGGCCCTGCTAGCCAAAGGCCCGAGTTCGAATCCCGGTGGACGCAAGCAAATTTTTTTTCTTTTCATTAAAAATATATGTTACCAGTAAATATAATGTCTCAGAGAGTTCAATTCAACACGACAGAATTGGAACAAGTTTAAAATTTAATTGAACAAGTAAAACCCGAGCGGTTAGTGTAAGAACTTGAAAGTTAATGTTCTCTGTCGTTATTTATGGATTCATGGTAGACTACTAACCGTAGATAACTCTGTCTCTATGTCTGACTTTATGCTTGTCATTAACTGTCAACAACAATGAATTATTAATGTTCAAAACCTTTTATAGACTAAGTATGTTATTACGCTATGATATAATGTGTTTTACAGTATGATCGTAACGTATATCGGTGCCCTACATGTATATATTGATTTTTCATACAATTAATGTACCTATAATTAGTGAGAGATTCATTGCCTATAGTGTTTGAATTTTCTTCTTCAGCACAACTTCATATCATGTACTAATAAACGTTTACGTTATATAGCGAGAATTTGTGCGTTTGAAATCTCCGACTAACTAAATGTAGCAAATTTCTAAATTTGTTTTCTTATTTGTGTTGTAATACAAAACTAATAATTTTAATAATTGTTTTGGTCTTATAAAGTAGTATTTTTGTTTATGGAATAACATCAATATTCATAACATTATGAAGTTTCATTAAAGGGTAAGACCAGAGGTTTTCGACCAAAACTTATTATTTTACACAAGTGTTTGGACACACAATAGACCATGTTACATTTGTAACCGAGGAAGAATAGCCGTTAGTTATTTGATTCAAAACCCGAAAGTGGCGTTATCGTGCGTAGTTAAGATAGGCCTGTGTCCTTCTCGTGCCCGTCCCCTCGTGGATGTGCCGGTTGATGATGTTACGCAAAGCCGAATGTGGAAAAAGTTTGTTCATGGCTTATATGACGGCGTGCCAATCCAATGGACCGATGTTACGCCATCGGAACTGAAAACAAAGAAGATTCCACAGTACATTTACAAGATGAAAAAAACAGGACACCACAACTAATCGGCAACATGGAACACCAGGGATCAGGAAACTCCCACACAACCACCCGCAGGTTTAAATTTAGTTAGAAAATCCATTAAAGGGATTTCAAAGAGGTTCAGATAATTGCAGTAAGACATGCTACATTATGTTGACTGCAAATCTTTCTAATGACATCGATACAACACGGAGGATCGCTGTGAATAGTGACGTCATTTACGATTATATAAATAAAAGCATCCATCGCTTCATCCATGAGAGGACACAGACAGAAGATATTTTCACTTCGAACAAAACGTCACTTTCGGTTTTTAAATTAAATAATTAATGGCTATACGGTTTCGGTTCCAAATGGGATAGGATCAATTGTCTTTCCAAATACCGGTGGAAAACAATTGGTCCAAAATCGCTGGTTTTCGTCCTTTAAAGGTACTATACCGCAGAATTTCGGCCAAAAATGGACTGAAACGAATTAAACCAGCGGCTTGCATTATAGATTTTACATCCTTAATTATTATTTTAATACGGTATATCGCACATTCTCGATGTTGATATTTTCTGAAAGCTTATACTTTGGGCCATGCTAAATAAATATAGAAAACCCGGTTTAATTCGTTTCAGTCGATTTTTGGCCGAATTTCTGCGGTATAGTACCTTTAACGATATATGACGGATGTTTTGAAGTAAGCCGAAGCAGCTCACTTTTCAGCCACGTTTACCCACCAAAATTCAAGGCAAAAAAAGAACAAGAAGTCGGCGTATAAGAAACAAGATGGCCCGTGAATACATGTAAGGCGAATTCGGACACAATTAAGATTCCTGACTTTAGCATTTGCAATGATATGACGACTGACATAAAATTAAGCATTTGGTCTACTAAAAGGTACTATAACTAAAACAGGCTGTCTGTTGAGTACAGAAGAGATATACAATGTTTTATAAATGCTATTCGTTTCTCGTACAAGACAGACAGAGCGGAAGTAACATGATAGCCAGAGTCTTGCCCGATTAGCTCCTCTCCGTGTTTGCTAGTTGCCATAGTGACAGCACCGCGATGAAAATGACAATATAGACTTACAACCGCTCTGGTTGTCATCAGATATTGTATGCTCGAAAGACAACCAATGAATGAAAACTAATTTTGTTGATACACCGGACACCTGACGACTAGCGGCATTTAATAACTATATTACCAGCTTTTCTATTAGTTTTATTCGCCAACTTGAGCCGAATAGAAAACCAATGATGCATATTAACTTTTTGTATTCTCGTAAACCATCGAACGATGAACAATAAATAAATAATATACGGGCACACAACAAAAGCGATATACACTGATTGTCTTGTGATGGGGTCTGTACACAGTTATACAGACCCGCAGGAGTCTATACAATGCCTGCGGATCTGTATGGCTACATGTATTTAAAGACCTAAACTGTTTTATAATATGACATTTTTTTTATTAACATAACTTGTCAGAAGTCTACCATAGCCAACGGAATATTTATAGGGAGTAGGCTTACAAGACAATGTATCATAGATTCAGATTCAGATTTTATTGACGTGAGCAAGACCTTGCTCCTTGTCGCAGAAAAGCATATAGTACATACATATAACATGGCAGAATTACAAAATAAACATAACGAATAGTGGAATTATGAGACTAACAAAATACTTTTGCGTAGTTCTAATGCAGTATGAATAAAATGCCCAGTTTTACGTAAGATCCCCCCTGCTTTACAACATAATAAACCAACTGTTTTTCTTATACTTGGTTTACGCCAATAATTGCGTTTGATATACTTTACACGTAAGTCGTGATTTAAAGGACATATTACAAGAAAATGATACTCGTCTTCAATAAGACCTAAATTGCAAAAAATTACACAATCTTTTTTCTTTTATCAATCGTGTACTTCCGTACCTACCACTTTCAATAATCAACGGATGCGAAGATGTTCGTAGTCGAGTCATAGCAACTCTATGTTTTCTAATATAAACTTTAGTTAAATAAATTTCAAAATCTATATTTTGTTTGAGGTGTTTGTATAAAAATAATTTAGGTGAACTAAATTCAGAAATAAGATCTTGGTTATAACAATCAGTTACACGTTGCACAAATTGGCTAATAAATAAGTTAACATTTATACTTTGGACAAAATGCCAAACTTCCCCAAAACCGTATTTATTTAACACATTTCTTACTAAACACATCCAATTGTTCCTATTTTTATCACACAGCTCTATAAGTCTAACAAAAACATTTTGTAAAATAAAATGCAATTTTCAAAAAGTATTTTACAATTCTAATTATACGCTGTAAATAAAATGGTCGTCTGCACATTTCTTCATATATTGTGGCATTCGATGTTGATATATTTACATTTAAAAGTTGTTTAAAGAATCGTAATTGAATGCGTTCTATTAACGCCCCTCTGTGAAATCCCCAAACTTCACATCCATGCGTGACAACTCCTCCAACAAATGTTTCAAAAAGTTCACAGGCTATTTCAACACTAACATCGCATTTACTTAATATATCTAGTAAAACATTAGCAGCTTTCATTCCTTTGTCAGATAAATATTTTAGAGCTTTTTGGAATTTACAATTTGAGGACATTACCACTGTTAGATAGTTAAATTCTTCAACAGTTTCTATAAGCGTATTATTATATAGCCATTTTTCATTTTTCTTTAATTTACCTCCTCGTCGAAATACAATTAATTTTGTTTAATTAATGTTTACCGTAAGACTCCATTTCTCCATCATACCTCAATTCAACATGATGGTATATGCAGATTGACCACGTGATACATTTCATCCAATGAGTGATCAGAAAGTATTACGCTATCGTCGAACATATTATAGTCATAAATATTGGACAGCACTAAAGGAGTAAAAGACTTAATCAGTATCTGATTGGAAATTATAGGAAGGTCATATACTTTTCAATTTAAAACCGCACAGGGGATAACTAAATGACACGATCAACCATCTTGTCTGTGTAATTGCAAAATATTTATTTCTGAAAAACGACCGATTTCATGTACGCCTTTCTTTCTCGAGTTTCTCTAATCATAATATCCCACACGCACGAACTAACACCACAAAATCAGTATATTTACAAACAAATCAATAAACAATTTATTTACATTAGTAAGAAAAGTCTTCCAATCCAGGTGAAAGTTTTGAAAAGGTAAAATGTATTTGCAAATCTCCCCCAGGTTGTATTACTGTCACTTTTTTATCTTAGGTTACACCGCCTTATGTAAGTGAAATATCCATGCTAACCAATCAATGAATCAATCAAATCTCCCAACCAATCAAAGTTTCCTATTTTAGGTAACTGATAGCGTTAATGTTTTGAGATAGTTCGAGAAAAGTGAGCTGTCTCGCCATTATAGCAGTATATCTCTGCATTTACCTTGTCTTGGTGTTTAAATATACCAAGAAGGGATTTTGTATCGCTTGTGTTTCTTTAAGATAATTTTTAATAAATATATGCCAAAATAGTGAATAATCAGGGGTTCTTATAGTCCATTTAAATGTTCAGAATTGGCCTGGCAAGAGTGGCTTCCCTTTAACCATGTCTCTTATCACAGCAAGATCGCGATTTAAATATATCATTTTCAACAGCATACTGAGTTTTTGATAGCTCTCACCGTCGGCAAATAATGCTTACTGGTTATTCTGCCACAAACAATAAAACTCAATATAATCGGTTTAATTGTCGATTAATTGTTCTATGTACACGTAAACAAATGCATTCTCAGACTTATAAAGAGTAGAACTTAATGTTTGTACAATGCTTACAATGATGTAAGAAAATTGTAAAGGCCTACATTTCGTAGAAACAAATTTAAATCAACTGAAGTCTTTAAATCGACTTTAATCTATTTTATAAATCATGGAGATTCTTCACTACAACTACTTATGTGAAGGCGTGTCATCCCAATGTCTGGAGAAAATCACGTTCTCGCAAAATTGACCAGCACGGGACATTAAGAGGACGAAACAATGCCACTACAACAAAGCAGTTAAGGGATGCCGCTTGAAGTTCCCACCAACAGCATTGAACAAAAGGGGTATGAAAATCTGAAATATTAAAACTATTATCGTTGCCGCGTCAATGCATGATCGTATTTCTTGCTGCTTATATCGCGATATAGCCCAAGTGACCTTGATCACAATGTTACTTTAGCGGCACGAAACACACAAAATAACTATAATAACTTAAATAAAACTCACACAAACACACGACTTGTATGCAGATAACATTATTTTAATAAATACTCATAGCTGTTAACTTATCTAGTTGTCTTGCAGCTAAATTACAGAAAATATTTAAGAAATACAATAAACCGGTTCCATTAAGTTTAGAGAGCATGTATCAGCTCAGTAGTTCGAGTAACCAAGACGCTTCCAGTATCCGAATCCCCTTTATTTATTTGCAGGCCCCAGCTGACTTCACCGATACATCAGCACCTCGTCTGAAATACAAACAAAACGGCTTATCTGACATGATACCATAACCGCATTACATTTATATTTGGTAACACTTGTTTTTTATAATATATTTTTTAGTGACAGTGAGTATTGTTGACAAGAGTTTCTCTTCGTTGTTATGTCAATCAACCTCATTAAGGCGGTCAAATTTTACTAGGAAACTAATTTTGTTACTTCAGAAATTGCTCGTTTCCGTTATCATCAAAGTAATTTCCAAATTAATCTTTACTCACGAAACAAATGACACTTCAAAATTTTAGCTAGCTTTTTTAATAATTTGCCAGATATCATGCAGTGTTTCAGATTGTTTGCCTTGTTATAAACATAGAGTTTCCTACGCATACAAATAATAACTTCACCCAGAGGATTGTCTTTAGGGTGTGGAAGGTATCCCTTGTATATCGATCCTTGTTTCTACGATTTAGAGAGCTAGAAACCACAGAGACCCATCGAGCACCAAGGCCTAGAACATGAAGTTCCAGTTTGTTCAATGTTTCTGGTATCTAAAACATTTTGACATTAAAATAACAGTATTCATACCGACAGGCCGACTGTTTTAGATCGCACTCATTGTCATATGTCTTTCCATCCGATCCACAGACCTGTGATTGGCTGTACCGACAAAATACCAGGTCACATTCTGGAAATCAAATACATTTTAGTTATTTTCTGGCAATTAACTTTATTATTATAATTTTTTTTGTTTAAATATTTGTATCCTTAAACATGCATTTAAAACAGTTTAGATATTGTTTTGTATGCTTTATTTTTAATTTTACAAAACTTGGAAGAAATTAAAGTCACATACGCACCCAAAATTGGGATTTTTCAGCTAATTCCGTTTGCCTTGATTTTTTCAAGATTTGATGTTTGTTCAAAAATTAAAACAGTCACGTTAAAATAAAAAAATTATTCATTGGGTACAAAGCTACGGACCAGGAGAAATATAGCAGTTATTTGAATTTAACGTAAGGAGGGCTGGCCATATTTGCTCAGAATGAATTTGATCCAGCCGCGGT
>JAVFBZ010186722.1:0-14901 GCA_032466195.1 Katharina tunicata
ATTCACTGTGTAATCATTGTAACCCCCGTAGAGTATACGACCTGAAACAGTAGAACACATTCACTGTGTAATCATTGTAACCACCGTAGAGTATACGACCTGAAACAGTAGAATGCATTCACTGTGTAATCATTGTAACCCCCGCAGTGTATACGACCTGAAACAGTAGAACACATTCACTGTGTAATCATTGTAACCAACGTAGAGTATACGACCTGAAACAGTAGAATGCATTCACGGTGTAAAACCCACCATACAACATACGACCAGAATCAGCGGAACACATTCCCTGTGTAATCATTGCAACCACTGTAAAAATTGTTCATTTATTATTTCTGGAAAGAAGTTAAATTTTTGCATTTAGTGGTTATTTCACTAATATGATGGCGTGCCAGCCCAATAGGTGAAGGAGACCACTTAACAAGACTGGTAACGTAAACACCATGAAATAGGACACAAAAAGGACACGATAACCTATTGGATCTCTGATGTCCCTGTGATCTCAGAGCACTAGGTTACGAGAAGCTGCAATCAACCACCGGCTAGTATTTCTTGACTAAACACTGACATAAATTATATATAAAATAAGTTTTGCATGTTGATATCTAGTTACTGAAGAGCTTACAGGACAGTAAAGTGTAAATTTAGGTACTAACTACTGTTATCTAGTTACTGAAGAACCTACAGGACAGTAAAGTGTAAATTTAGGAACTAACTACTGATATCTAGTTACTGAAGAACCTACAGGACAGTAAAGTGTTAATTAAGGAACTACCTACTGATATCTAGTTACTGAAGAACCTACAGGACAGTAAAGTGTAAATTAAGGAACTAACTACTGTGTACCCACCACTAACTGAGAAGTCTACCGCATTACATCCAAATATGATACTCTCCTTCTTATAGCAGTTTACCTCTCTGTCAGCTCGCAAGTCAAACAAACGACACTGAAAGTAAACCATAGCCAAATATTTAAACATCAATAACATAATAATACAGTACGATAACATCAAAAGTCGCAAAATAAAATTTGCATCAGGAATGTGCATTAATTTGTGCTTTAAATTTACTTTCTAGTTCACAATATCAGTCAAGTTCTTACCCTAAACAACAAGTAAACAAATAAATGTACAAAATAATCTCCCTGTCACAACGTTGTTTTCTTCATAATTTAAAAGTAATTGTTTCATGAAATAAACCAGATTATTAAAAACCAAAAGCATGTTAAAATATTGAGAAATTAGAATTATGAAAAGAATATTAATTAGGCTCTATTTATCTTCTCATCTCTATCTCCTTAACATTAAAGTGAGATTTGAATAACTGACCGTTGCATCATCTGATCCTGTGGCGAAGGCGTCTCCACTGGGGTAGAACCTAACACTGTTAATATCAGAGTCGTGTCCCTCAAAAACCTGTACACACTCCCCTGTTCTCATGTCCCAGATCATGGCCACCTTATCACAACCCTGAACAGCAACACATGTCATATTCACTACCTCATATATTATATTAAACAGTCATCGAAATGTTATTAAATTTGCAGAGTAACAATATTATTATATTACTAAAATATTCAGACCCTCTAAGTAACAGGGCAGCAATTGATAAATGAAAAATAATAATAAATCTACAAGTAATATTTGAAAAAAGAGTATAAACAAAACCAGAAATGCATTAGCATATCTACCGAATATCTAGGAACTCACCCCTGACACAAAGAGACTGCCTGTCTCTGATGGTGAGAGGTCTATACTCATCACATCACCACTGTGTCCATGGAAACTCTGGATTAACTGACCACTCTCTACATCCCACAATGCACATGTACTGTCACCACTGCCCGTCAAGATCTGTAGACAACAATATTAAATTAAAAACTATTAAAATAAGCTCAATTTTTTACTAAGATTCAGCCATGTGTCAAACACAGGAGCACTATTGTATATTAACAGTACCACATTTCATAAACACTGATTATACACACAAGATCAAATTTAAAATTGAACTAAAATTAAAGCATTAAACCTGTTCAAGTTAAAAATGTTCTCATAAACCTTGAGTTAATATAGAATTCAAGCATATATTAAATACAATATACATACATTATATTTCATAACATTATTATTAGTTACGGGCATAAATTTCCTCTAACAAATGACTGGCAGATGACAAAAAGTAAAGACAGTTTATATAACAAATCTCCCGTTGATTTACATGTATGTTTTCAGCTGACACGAGGGAGTCGGAGTTGCCTGCCATTCTATACCTTACCTGTTGGTCTGAGCTAGTGAATGTAGAACATGAGAGATAACTTGTATGTGTGGCCACAGCTTTCTTCTTACTGGCTGGGTCCTCATCAAGTGTTAGAGGGTATATCGTACACTTGTTGTCTAAACCACTGGGAAAATATAAAATATAGAACTTTAATAAGCAGGAAAGAACTACATGTATTCTGGACAATATCTCCTCATAATAACTTTACACAAAAAAAACAAACTTGAAAGAACATGTTCCTTTCCCTAAAAAGCTGGAATCAAAGTCATTGTAATTTCAGATCAAGTTTTCTTACGTATTACCGGTAGTTGATCCAAATTTAGTGAAATATTTAAAAATTGCAATGACATTATTTTTAAAATAATTTCTTTCAGAAGCATTTCCAAGTTTGGATTTTAATATAGCAAGAGTTTATGGATTTCCATTGTCTGTTGAGCAACAGTTGAATGCAGATAATACCACTAGCTGATGATAACACCACTAGCTGATGATAATACCACTAGCTGATGAAGATTGAGTTATGAACTATTCAGCTTATTCGAATATTGCACTATGAGCCATTGCTAGTAACTAACTATAGTGAATTGTTTCCCTTTAATAAGTGCAGAAGTTAGAAGTCAAGTATGTTTATAACTGATTGTAAAACAATGTAATTTTTCTTCCTCGTAATAATTTATAAAAACATTATTTTTCATAATACAGGAGAAAAACGGCTAGGTTACAAATCAAACTTTTCGGAGTCACTTTTCTCCTGTATTATTCTAAAACCATCAGTGGATCCACCGGTTTATTTTTCATTGTTTATAACATTATGCTTATACTTTGTGTTTAGCTTTGCACATTTTATTATTTCATTTAAATTTCTGATGAATGTATTATACTTTGGTTACCATATAGTAGAATAGCAGAAATTAGGATTTGAACAAAATCAACACCGACTTAATACTTAAAATGTATCCAGAACAAAATTTGATGTATTGTCCCAATCAAACGATTAAAATATGAATATGTAATTGAAAAATGATTCATGCAGTCAAACAAAAACTCTGGTGTCTGGAAAGAACAAAGACATGTGTGAGGTTGACACAGTTTTTAACCAGACAATAACAAGACACGATAATGATTTTATCCCCTTACCCACAAGCCACTACACTTCCTGATGGACCATATGAACACGCCATCACCCAGGTGGTTGGCATGGTAACAGCATGCTCCTGAAAAACCACATCAAAAAGACTAATTATCCTGATTTACCACCTGCTAATGTTTTTATCATCACACAGCACATCTGAAATATTTTCATATATTTTGTTTAACCAAATTAACCAATTAAATATATCAATGTATGTAGGGTTTAATTTTGTGAATAAAAATAAAAAAAATATGAACAATAACTATATAATGTTTTCAAAGAAACATGCCCATTGAATTGAAAACAACAAAAATATATCAAATTCGTTATATCATGTATTGTGATAGATAAGTTTTCAAAGACATGGCTATACATTCATGCTAATAGTTTCAATTTAAGAATATTGCAAAGTGATGTGTTAAAACCATTAATAATTCCAGAGTGAGTGGTGAAAGTGAAAACTCACATGAGGCAAAGTGTTTAGTGTTTAGTTAAAAAAAAAACAACTGAAGAAAAAATGATAAATGACATGATGTTACTCCAAACGTGCATGATGTCAGTAACGCCAAATGATGTCCCCCAATTGTTGCATTGATAAATGAAACGCATCTGTCTTTATACAATGTCATAATATAAATGATAGCATTTAACTAAAAAAAGATTGAAATGTAACAACAAAATGAAACAACAAACAATGTTATTTCACAGCAGTGATATATCACTTTAATTGTGATGGCAATCCTGACATTTTACCTACAACATACGTTGTTCATGTTTAAATAAATAAAGATCAATTGTAAACACCCATAAAGCAAAAAAACAATTTGTTATTTTCTCATTGCAATCATAGCCACAATTGGCCAACATAACCTGAGCTTACCTTGTTTGTTGTAAATGCATCCCATACCAACATCTTGCCGTCCTTAAAGACACAAAGAATGGTTATGACATTTTTGTGTGAAATAATGTTTACAAGGTAAATTTGAATGGGTAAAGATGAATCCATTCAATTAAAAAAATGTCATTATACAAGACAAACTAGTTAATCAATTTTAACTTCCATCAATTATATTATATTAAATTAAATTATCATTTTGGAACAAGATGAAAACAAATAATATGTTTATCAAACACGACACCAATAAAAAAAATGGTGCAAAATTATTCAAAGTGCTACCAATCAAGGGAGAAATAATCATCATATTTTTCCATTTGTTGAAACTTCAATTCTGTGTCATGTTTCCATGATTTTCTCATGTCTACTTAATTAAAACTTTCTGTCAGAGAATCATAGTCTTATGACTGTAGGCTACTGAAACACTATGTTATATCAGAGGTCTATTAATGCGAAGTATGAAACGATTTATCAACACACATCAACAGCAATGTGGTTATCCAGAGCCCTTATATGTGCCATGTGACGTAGATGCGCACCATCTGATTTTCATTTGTTTTGCGCAATTTCTTAATCTTTAACTGACGAATCAATGGTAAAATCTAACTAGTAAACAGAAAGCGGATTGCATCTTTGTTTTATGTGTTACAAATTACAAATGATTCCACGTCCAATTCAGGTCATCTCGGCGACCACTATTGCTCGCTAGAGGGCACTTCATCGTCAATCTGCTTTAGTGAGAGCTTCAACGACGTTAATATTTGTTAATGGCTCGTTTCATGCTTTGGGTTAATAAACTTCTGGTAATATTTATAAGAGCTGCCATAAATTATGCAAAATTGTCATGATAGAAACATTTATATCAAAGTCTAATTCAAAGGCTATTTTTGTGTTGTCTCTAACTACTGACCTGTGAAGATGAGACGATGTGTCGTTTGTCAGCTGACCAGTCCATACATAACACCTTACCCTGGTGACCTTTCAACACTCGCCGAGATTTGATGTTTAACTGCGGCAGTCCGTCCAACCGATGCGCGACCACACACACTGTTAAAATAACAGCAACGCAAACAAACCTTTAATAAAAGATACCAACTATGCGAACAACATAACGCTAGCCTGAAAATAGGGCTATATTTGTTTGCCTCCATTTATTAATCTGATGGTTGACTCGAAACAGCAATGTTAAAAAAAAATTTGTTACCTATCAGTTTTTCTCAGAGCTCTATGCATGCATGTAGGCCTATGTAAACTGATCCAATGTATGAGACCTATTTGTCTTTTTTCAAATATTTAATTTACACGAAATATGATTATATTATATTTGACTATTACAAATTTCAATAAAAATGTTCAATTTATGAAATAATAAGAGTAACATATATATTATATATGATAACTATCTCTAAACGATACATTTTTCCGGTTGTGCTTATTATCACCCATACCTAATATCTATGTGTGTTACATATTTGCGACATATTTATCTTCACAATATAAGCTTACATGTTGTAAACATGTATTGCCTTTTCTCGAGATGCGCCTATAGGTTATCCAGAACCATTCGAGATTCAGGTCTATCTAGAAACTTGTCTCTGAGAATTTATCTAGAACATGAGATTATTTATCGGCTTTAATAAGTCTATATCCCTGTGCCAGTGTGATTACTCTTTATAACAATATATGATTTATCTCTCATGTTTTTCAAGGGAGAGAACTTTACAATAACAGGTTATTTGTAGAGAGTACATTTATCTCAATATTTTGTAAAATTGAATTCAGATGGAACATTATTCTTTCCTCTTCAATGGTTAATCGGGAATATTTAGTACCTCATTTGTATAACACATGGACAAGGAAGCATTTGACGTACACATTTGACCACAGACCCAACAATTTCTTCGCCGCTTTCCGGGTTAACAAATCAGTTAAATTTGCGAAAAGAGAATCTTAACAGGCCAATCTTTCCATCACCAGTTACTTACTATCAACATCATTTAGCTTAGCTTTCTCCTCTTCTAATTTGGATTTCAAACTCTCTGCTTCTCGAATGAGTGAGTCGATTGACTCGGTGGTGTTATCCACTCGAAGAGCTTCGGTCGCCATTTTCTCCTCCGCAGCATCATCAACAAACGTCAGCTGCGCGAGCCACTCATAGGTCACAAAGGTCAACGGTGCTCCGTTAAGTCAATCACGTCCTATTTCCGAAAACGCACTGAACAGGTCAAGTTGACATGTCATAAATGTACGCAATATGTAGGCCTATTTAAGTTTTTCTTGAGTTGTTTTGGTAGAAAAGAATGTAATTTGTGGCATTTTTATAATCGCATCAAAACAACACAAACACAATATCTTACAAACATATATATACGGTCTAGCCTATAAATAAAAGTATGTACAATAATAATAAGTAAATAGATAATAAATAAAAATGTAAATGAATGATCTAATTAATGCATGACTGGATGAACGTATGGATGATGGATAGATGCAGAGTTCAGTACAGTTATTAGTCTACTACGTATATAAGTAGGATGAAGGAATGAACAAACAAATAAATAAATATATCAACCGCAATTCGTATAGGCCTATATGTTAAAATACTCTTGTTCTTACGTAATGAATCCTACACCAGCTTTAAAAATATAACCTTTTGGGCGCAAAGCGCTACGTATGCAAGATGGCTAGGTTAGTCGCTTAATATGTAAAGAACCGTTTCACATCGCACTATATTTTACGTAAGGCCGTTATATTTACGGAAACATGGTAGACTAATAACGATACAGAACTCTGCATCTAAACATTACACAAAACCCAGTTAATACTTAAGTTAATCGAATTTCCACCGATAAGTTTGACATAATAGAGTAGCGTGACAACTCCAAAGAATGACGAACAATTCATGTTGACTGTATATTTCGGTTTAATTAAACCATCTTCCGCAGTACATTAACAGAGACCATACAAGGTATATATAACAAGGTAAGAAAATTAACATTCATATGTAAATTAAAGTTAGGCTACAATCTATTGGGTAATAGGATCTTTGCTAAAATGACAGGTACATAGTGTATATTGACAGATATTATAAAAACATTCAGGCATATTAAGAAATAAATAAATGTGTTCTTATCTTATCTTCAGACAGTAGAGTATAAAATGTTATGCAATATGTGCATGGAGTTAAACAGTGCAGTTATGTGTAGACAAAGTTTTAAAGATTTAAAATATATTCATTTGAACGAAAAATATATAAAAAGGAAACTAAAAGTGGGTGTGATAGCTATGAAATTGTAAGGGGAATATTTGGTTTAAACCCTAGGAGAAAAAGGATAATTGTTTGCTTGCTTTTATACCAGTATTTAAATGTGGATTGTCTCTTTTAATCCAGTATACCTGAATTTCTGAATGAAACAAAAATCTTAGATAAAGCAAATCATTGGTCAGAAATACTGATAGTGTCAAAGTCGACAACTCGAGATTTTAACTGATGTCTGATTGTTATCAATACTGATGTTCCGCTTCCACAGTTCGCTTGGCGAGGATACGTTAAAAAATCCCAGAGTTTTGTCGAAATTTACCTTTGTAACTCTACAATCCTCAGTGCGCATGTTAAATAAAAACATGAAAATGACATTTTATATGCATATTTCAAAGGATAAGTTGTCGCCAACTGTAGATTTTAACTGGAATCTTTGAGTTCTCGGCGTCGGGATATCGAGAGCCGTATTGTAAAAAATATATAACAACGTTAAATCGAGTTTAAAATTTCGATTAAAGACATATTCCTAGGATACGTTCGGATTGATGAGCACAAATAATCGCTATCAGTTCGTAGAACCTCAAACAGATGAAATAAGTCAAAAGATTTGCTAAAGTTACATGTGAAAAAAAAAACCCAGTATACTACCAGTATAGGTCTACTACCGGTATAACACCAGCGATTGGTGTTTGTATATTTAGTTAAAACAGTAAGAACTTTAGACTAGGCTGGTGTAAGTGGTGAGCACAAGTTCGATGCTAAACTAGCGGTAGTTTGTTCGATAATTTCCTTGGATTTCTTCGGTATAGACTGAATGTTCAATAGTTGTTACTGGAGAGTTATTTGGCCGGTTCAGGAGCGTTCTAAAATAGAGAATCAAATCATTCTCCCTGCCGTCAAGTCTTTCACTCTAATTTATTGACTTGCTCTTGTTCACGTCTTGTTCACGTCTTTGCTGTTTGTAGCGAGTATAAGCTCATATGTGATTAGATAATACTGCTTCACGATTGCATCTATTTTGTTTCTGCCTTTTACAGAATTGAATCGTCCCTATGACATTTTTTTCTCAGTTTAATTTTAATAAGTTGGTAGTAAAATTTAGACGATTCATTCGCCTGCGCACTTTTCTTTTGCAGAAATCCATTATTACGACATTAACAAGGATTGCCTGTCATTATACGTAAGCGCTGGTATTCGTCATTAGTATAAAACGGCCCTTTGCTTCACTTCGGTGACGGACATTGTATATGTAATGACTGGGCATTAGATAAATCGACCTATGAAGAAATTTAAACTCTTTCAAGTAACTTGATTCTCTTGTTGCAATGGTCATTTCGATCTATTGTTATGCTAAATAGTTATATTTAATTTCTTTATTTTCTTTGCTGTTATCTGCTTTATGTCGATTTTTATTGGCGCGGAATGCACTTGATGTCCTATAGGATAATTTCATCTACATGCCATACAAGTATTGCCTACAGCGGTAAATATAAGGCTAATGGACTAAAAAAAATACTAGTCATTACACAAAAGCCGATAATCGGAAGGGACAGAAGGTACTGGGGATAGGCGATGTTGAATAAGAATTGATATTCTTCTGTGGAGAAAGGTACGAGCCTTTTTTAGTTTGGTTCAGGTGGTGTGGAAGTAAATTACCGTTGGCGATGCGGTGCCTGACTCGGAGTTCGGTGGATTGTAGACTCACAAGTATCTAAGCTTGCAAGAAAATGTCCGAACCAGAATTTGTTCAACCTAAGAGAGTGTTATAATAAACAAAACAACGAAACTGCTGCCTGCTGGTCACTTAGGCCTACACACAGGGAATATTTCATGGAAAAGTAATTCGTCTTCGATAGATTACTGATCATGTTTGTTGTCGATACAAGAGAGTCATTTTACATCATGCAACTAAAGTCGCCTCTTATGGCTTTGCTGTTCGTTATGGTAAAGGTCATGTCGAATTCAGGACCTTAAAGTTACATACAGGTCAAGGATGGCCGACATGGCTTACAATCTGTGTGATTTGTGACCTTTCAACGCAAGTTGATGGAATATTTTTAGATCAATACGAAAAAGTTTTGACTGATGTAGTATAGGCCAACAGGTGGGTTGTAGTTGAGCCTGTTGATTAATTAATATGACAGATCGTACACGATCGACCATAACAAATGGGTGAGTTAACGGAGAGCATCAGCATCAATCTTCTCCTCGAAAAGATAGGCTTATGGTGAACTTATTTACGACTGACCGCTAGAAAGGAGAGAGGAGGGATGAAGGATGAGTGATAGGAATTGGGCTATACACGAGAAAATGCAAATATATAAATAAATGACTGGTTGAGATGATTGAATCTTCGCCTATGTGTCGTTATGGAAAATGACTCGTGGCTTAACGCATCAGTAGTCGATTTTGAGTGGTAAAGCTTACACTGGCTTACTACTAATCAATCGGTACGACAAAGAACACACGTGCTAAATGGTGACTTGATGGCGGTAACGAATAGATCTTATTATGACAGAAGAGGGAAGGGGCCCGTCCTGTTGTTTAAAGTACAAATAGGGTTATGGGGAAGAGGCTTGTCTGATTCAGGTCAGGAAGCAGAATCCCCCACCTCCTTAAGCACGTGACACCCGCACACATCTCCTATGGTATTTGTTTATTACTCCCTATAGTCAGTGGGCTTAGTCATCAAATTGTTCAAATCATTCCACAAGCACAAAATTTTGACCAGGGTTAGATATGATCATAACCTACTAATATCTCGAGAGAGCCAAGCTGGGCTTTCGCTGTGGGGGCCATATTGGACAAATCCAAGATGACCGCCTTCTGTAGTTAGGTGTTGCAAAAACTTGAGAACCAGAAGTAGTAGAACCATATGTGACACCTATTTTTAGGATTTTTTTAGAATGAGGAATCCATTTCTTGTGCTATTTTGCCGATTCAAGGTGAAGGTCATGTGATGAGGGCACATTTACCGACATTTGTCGGACAACTATACATGTTTTTCGCCCATAAGATCACTGGATACAGCAACATATTATGTTATCTAAACTTAATCATCATCAAGTCCTAGAATGAAGATTATATATATTATAATCATATCTTCTCTTCACTTTCAGACTGACTTTCGAGATATAGAAGACAGGTCGTAATCATAACAAAAGCAAAACTAACAGTCTTTCTCATTTCAGTAACCAATGTGAGGTCACCTGTGGTTTTTTTCTGAAACATAGCCATATTACACTATCAATATGAAACATTGTTCTTTTCTTTTTAGGTAATGGTATATGTGTATAAAGTTTAATCATCAGAAATGATCACCGACACATTAAAACACTGACTATCCTGCAGAGAAAGTTGTGGTTTTCGTAAAGAAATAATATATCAACATGGCTTCCAATGACACTAATGAAACTGATTGGACACTCTGTTGTCTTTGCTATTCGAAGAAAAACGATGTGTTAGTGAAAGTAACAGAACAGGGATTTGCGAGAGATCTGACTGACTTTGTACAGCTCGATGCTTTGCCTTCAAGTATCAAGATTAGTCGGCTTGATCTTGCATTGTATAGTTTGTGAGGGTGAGGATCAGAGCAATTTGCGTAAAGCATTAACCGATAAAGTCGTTCCACCTTAAGGACTGGGCAACAACGACTAAACATTGGCGGTTACATTCTCGCTTGACTGCATCTTCTGATACCCATGCAATGGACCCCTTATTATAATATTCAATGTTAATGGCAGCTTTGTGACACAGCTCGTGCAGTAGAACGCCGATCTTCAGTTGATGAACCTGCTTTTTTCTTATGACTAATACCAACAGCCCCTCTTCCCTGCTTCTCCAAGCTGTCACACACACACGTTTGACTCTTACGAGATTTATGGTACACTGCACCATGAGATTGGAGGGTTGTTGCAATGCCTGAGCCATCGTCAAGCCGACTAATCTTGATACTTGAAGGCACAGCATCGAGCTGTCCAAAGTCAGTCAGATCTCTCGCAAATGTTGAAAATCCCTGTTCTGTTACTTTCACTAACACATCGTTTTTCTTCGAAAAGCACAGACAACAGAGTGTCCAATTAGTTTAATTAGTGTCATTGGAAGCCATGTTGATATATTATTTCTTTACGAAAACCACAACTTTCTCTGCAGGATAGTCAGTGTTTTTATGTGACGATGATCATTTCTGATGATTAAACTTTATACACATATACCATAACCTTAAAAGAAAAGAACAATGTTTCATATTGATAGTGTAATATGGCTATGTTTCAGAAAAAAACCACTGGTGACCTCACATTGGTTACTGAAATGAGAAAGACTGTTAGTTTTGATTAGGACCTGAACATTAATTAGGAAAATAATATGTTGCTGTATCCAGTGATCCTATAGGCGAAAAACATGTATATTTGTCCGAAAATGTTGGTAAATGTGCCCTTTCACATGATATTCACCTATAATCGATAAAAATAAGCCCAGAAATGGATTCCTCATACTTGAAAACCCCTAAAACGTTGTGTCACATATGGTTCTACTACTTTTGGTTCTCAAGTTATTGCAA
Organism: Katharina tunicata; assembly: GCA_032466195.1. Classification (NCBI taxonomy): domain Eukaryota; kingdom Metazoa; phylum Mollusca; class Polyplacophora; order Chitonida; family Mopaliidae; genus Katharina; species Katharina tunicata. Next base: position 12,128 of record JAVFBZ010186722.1, read on the forward strand.
CACCTAATTACTACAGAAGGTGGTCATCTGGATTTGTCCAATATGGCCGCCACAGTGGGGGCCCAGCTTGGCTCCCTCGTGAAATTGGTAGGTGATGGTCATATCTAACTCTGGTCCGAAATAGTTGCTTGTGGAACAATTTGAACAGTTCAGGTGTTTTCGGGACATTAAGCTCCCTGACTACTACATGTAATGCATTCCCCACCAGACATTATGCCTCCTAACACTCATGCGGATCATCCTGTATGAGATCTCCATAGCCTCGGAGTTTTTGGCTTAGGGTTTTCAAGGATTAGCGTTGTAAAAAAGGTCCAGGGTTAGGGTTGGCTTTCCAAAGCTGTCCTTGTCAAATTTGATTAATATTGGATGGTAATAGTATATAGGTGACCTATCCTATTGGGGGAGTATGTCCAGGGGAACAAACCTCACGGCAGATATCGCGGGTGAATGCTGGACCAATATCCAAGGGGAAAATGCCCTATATCGGTAACCATCATGACGAGAATCTGCATTCAGAGGCATAGATGGTGAATGAATGAGGGAGAGTTGTTCCTGTTAAGACGTGGATGGTCAATACGAAGGAAAAGAGCCTGTTGAGGCGTGACTGGTCGATACCAAAGAGGATCTAGATGTAATGCTATATGCGGAGCGAGGGTGGACAGCGTCTTGTTCTTCCATCGATCCACACCAAACAGATTTAATGGAGAGCTTACAAGAGGGACTATAGGGACATAGAACGATAGGAAAAAAAATAGAAGATTTGGTTCAGGTCGCTGCCTTTTCTCAGCCAAATCGATATTATATAAACTTATTAAATAAGCAATGGTACTAGCCAAATTCATCCAGAAACATAGAGCACAGTGACACTATATTGGTTATATACGGCGTCTCTGACTGGCTATTAATATAACTGAGTTGTGAGAAAAAGGACGAAGAAGATGTAGCCAGAGAAGCCAAATATAGCGATCGATTAATTTAGGAACCGTTGAAGGGAGATCATATGATAACAATCACGGCCAGTTGGTCATCGTGTACGATATTGGCGACACAACACTAAACACACCTAGAGTAACTTCACGAGCTAAATTCAAGAATTTGAATTGAATGGAATTTTTTTCACCAGAAAAACAAGACAGTAGAAGATAAATATATTTGAACAAACATAAATGACAACTGACGGGAATAAAACCGGTGAGGGCTTGCTTTACCCCTAATACTTATACATATATAATACATACGATTACTGTAAATGAAATCTGGTAGCTGCTTGCGATCTTAGTAAATAGCCCAAAATATAACAGAAATATAATATTTTTAATATACGTCCTTGATTCAGTTTGCTCATTATTTTTTTTTCCAGCTAAACACTTGGTGTTCTTTTAACACAAACATACACTCTAATGTGCTTTGCATTTTGTTAAGATAAGCGGGAATTTCTAATTGCTTGCTTGGTAATTTTTAAGGAAAAGCACGCATTCTAATGTTGTTGTATTTTGTTGTAGACATTCTTAATAGTTGCTTGGTAATTTGTTAACACAAGCAGACATGCAATGTGCTTAGCATTTTCTTAACACAAACATATCATAACACCTAAATGACACTTTAATATCCCGTAAAGAACACTTTCATTGGACACTTTTATAGCCTCTAAAAGACACTTGCATAGCCCCTAAAGGACACTTTCAGTGGACAATTTCATAACCGCTAAAGGACACTATAATTGGACACTTCAATAACCCCTTAAGGAAACTTTAATAACCCCTACAAGACACTTTCATAACTGTTAAAGGACACTTTCATAACCTCTAAAGAACACTTTCAGTGGACACCTTCATAACCGCTTAAGAACACTTTCAGTGGACACCTTCATAACCGCTTAAGAACACTTTCAGTGGACACCTTCATAAACGCTAAAGAACACTTTCAGTGGACTCTTTCATAACCGCTAAAGGACACTTCATAACCGCTAAAGGACACTTTCATTGGACACTTAAACAACCCCTTAAGGAAACTTTAATAACCCCTAAATGACACATTCATGACCCGTAAAGGACACTTCCATAACCGCTTAATGACACTTTCATTGGACACGTTGATGACTGCTAAAGGACACTTTCATTGGACACTATCATAACCGCTAATGGACACTTTCATTGGACAGTTTTATAACCCCTACAGGACACTTCCATAACACCTCAAGGAAAATTTTATAACCCCTAAAGGACGCTTTCATAACCTCTAAAAGACACTTTCATAACACCTAAAGGCCATTTTCAAAAGCCTTAAGAACACCTTCATACCCTTAAAGAATACTTTCATTGGACACTTTCATAACCTATGAAGGACACTTCCATAACCCTGAAGGACACTTTCATAACCCTGAAGGGCACTTTCATAACCCTGAAGGGCACTTTCATAACCGCTAAAGAACACTTTCAAAACACTAAAGGACACTTCCCCTGAAAGTTTGCCATTTTGTTAGAGCAATTCATCCAGCTTGCTTATTACAGAATGAACTATTTGCTGCATTACGGTATAATTTATAACCATCCATTACTAGATATGAATAAGCGTCTTCTTTCGCTCCTTAAGGATGGATATCAGTAAATCTGGACAGAGAGGTTACGTTCATGACTGTGTCTTCCTTTACTCCATTAAGACGGATATCAGTAAATCTGGACAGAGAGGTTACGCTCATGATTGTATCTTCCTTTACTCCATAAGGATGGATATCAGTTAATCTGGACAGAGAGGTTACATTCCTGACTGTGTCT
>JAVFBZ010186733.1:0-14899 GCA_032466195.1 Katharina tunicata
TACTTCACTGTCACTCTCCGTTCTATAAAATTAACAAAATTATTAAATATCATAGGAGAGTTACTTCTGGCACTACCTCCTTTATGGTGTGGTTCAGATCCATTCTACAGATTCTTAATATATGTCCAAACCTGGAAGGGTTAAATTTGTAGAAATACGGATATATGCCAAAAATATATATCTGTTGACAATATATCGATTGACAAGTTAACACAGAAACTATGCAAAATCGTCATTGCTTTGAGGATATTAATTCATTATGCATAATTCATCTGGGTTTTTTTGCCACAGGGTGAACGTCTTTTAATCTGCATCTAAAGGGCGTCCTCTTTAAACATCTGTAAGCATTGGTATTTTGGACTGCGGTATCATTAGGCCGTATACCATATACTGTACAAAGTGTGAAAAAGAGGTGCCTGCTTATCTCCCATTTACAACAAGAATGCCTCGTCGGATCCAACCACCCTCCGTCAGAGAAGCCAGTATACAGAGCATAGCTAGTAACTACAGGTACTGGTGTGTCAAGCAGTCAGAGAGCATGCCAGGTTATACTAGTCCATTCCAAGACCTCCGTAAGTAATAGAAGTGACTTTATAATGATAATTTTATTTACTCTGGGTAGCCCAAGGGCTAGTCTCCCCTTTGACCCAGTCTTTAAAACTTTATAGCAATCCATTTAAAGTGTTTGCTGAGAATAAAGTCACGTACGCCACCAAGTAGTTTGTATTTTTTATAAAAACTGAAGCACATTGGCCGTAGATATTTTTGTGAAGAAGTAAAAGGTAGAGGTAGAGTTTGTTGAAAACCTCTTATTGTGGGTGGGTATGTGACTGGATTGTTTGTATGCGTTACAACATCCGGTAGCCAGACAAAAGTCCTACATGATTAACCACATAAATTGTCTGAGTAAGTCAGACAATATAAAAAGAATCTAGAACAAATTCAAGTCCAAAGACCTCTGTACTGTGAATGAATAATTATTGGTGACCATTCGTTACAAATTCATTTGTTTTCTCTCAGGCCATGTAGAATGTGTTTCAATTGAATAATATTTATCTTCTTTGTTAAAAAAACCTGTAAAATATTTAATAAAGCAGAATACCTCTTTAAGTGGCATCCTACAGCTTACGGACATGTTTGATTGTTCTATTAATCCTGTTAATTTTTGTTAATTATTTCTAGGAGATGATATGATCCAAGAGGTCATGAAACTATTGAAGCCCATCGGATCAAAAAGAACTGATTTCCTTTTCCATCCTAACCTCCGTCGATTAAGTCTTAAAGGGTTTCAATTCACTAAGGACACCATCGAGTTTATTGGTAAAAACTGTCAGGTAAAGTAAAAACAAAATTGTGGGCTGTGTGTGGGACGATTGATTGTCTAGATATATATAGGCCTACTAAGCAGAAATATAGACATCAGTTCTTAAGTATTCATCTCATAATTATTATAATTTGTTTAATGACAAATACCATGAGCTTTTAGTTTCTTTGAAACTCAATGTTCCGAACTTGAACAAGTTCAAGGTCAAAGTCGTGCGATCAGGTCAAGTTGATTACAGAATTTTGAATACGTCTGAACGTACGTTCATTCAATGATTGATACGAAAAGAAAGAAAAGAAAAACTGAAGGTCACCAGAGGTTCTTTAAAAAATACATACGTCTATAGTGTAATTTGAATTACACAATAGAATTCGTACGTTCTGTGATGTGTCATATAAAAACTCAAGGAGATCAAGGAAACAAACAACCAAATATAAATATTTTAGAACCAAATGCTGCAGTTTTATACTACAATAAAACAGCAACATTTCTGTAGTTATTCGTGTATTATTCTGATATAAAAACTAACTTTAACAGTCAAAAATTCTTTCAATTCACAATTCTCCGATGTTAATTTTCACCTAGAATATTGCCACCTGGTGTAGGTTCAATAAGGCTACTCAGCATTCAACATGGCGCTTCGAAAAGGGGTAAAAAAGAAAAGTAAAACAAAGCAAAATTTTAAACAAGTTTTCATTTACATTTAGCGATTATTCAGCCACAAATTCACGGTTACTTAAACAGTTGGCCTCCGTAGACATTCACTTGAATAGCCGTCAAACTCATTGAAAATATATAAAGAATGAAAATACACATTTTTGTCTTTATCGCTCGCCGAATTTGTATTTGTAGAATCTGACACATCTTTGTTTGGACGGATTGGGAGTTGCACCTGAGCTGTTATGTCACCTGGTGAGCAGTTTGCCACATTTAGTGTCGCTAGGATTACGACACACATCAACAGATCACACAGTTTTAAAGGCTATAGCAGACAATTGTCCAAAATTACTTGAACTAGATGTTTGGGGTTGTGGTAGATGGAAGAGCTCAGACTTCCTACTTTTATGCAACCAACCAGAGCACCCAAGACTTTGTCCACAGCTAACTAAATTGTCACTTTTCCTACCGAACACCCGACTGTCCGTGCGGATTCTTGTAGCTTTGTTGAACAGTCACCGAAACCTGAAGTGTGTAGGTGGTGACTATAACTCAATAAGCAGAACTCCATGGTTGATACATGATCGTGTGTCCATAAAGCAAGCTTTTAATCAGATGTATCGCCAGGAGTATCAGCTGAAGAAAGACGTTCAATAGGAATGGAGTTGTAACTTAAAGGAGATATTAATCCGTGGTGATATAAATTAAAGCCTGGACCTTACTATTCTCTGTTGCCCTTACGTGACAAGATTGCATTTGGAACTCCAACATGGGCGTCTAAATTCTTTAGGCGTTGTTTCAACACTGAAGTTTTTGACAAATTTCAGTGTCTTTGGAGGTACTTTCACGGGACACATTGACACAGTACTGGAGAAAATAGGCGGAAATTTGACGCATTTACATTTCTACAATACCGATAAAGTCTATATATGTCGTATTGGAGAATTATGTCCAAATTTACAATATTTACATCTCTACCTCACATCATCAGCTAGTTTCTCCACCTCTAGTTCTAATGCTCAACACTTCAAGCAGCTGCAGAACCTTCGTATTGATGATCACTGTTGGGCTCATGCCGTTCCTATGGAATCACTGTCATTGATGCTTGAAAATGCTACCGAAATTACCAAACTTCACTTAGACTCTGTCAAAAACATTACGGACGAAATAATCTCCCAAGCTGACAAAAAACACGGCTTTTGTTTCCTCAAAGAAGCTTTTTTTTTTTTGAGTGCGAGTCCTTATCAATAGAAACTGGAATTATTTTATTAAATGACCGTAATCCTCTACAATACCTTAACTTAAGAGATTGTGACATAACAGTTGACGAAGCACCCGAACTCCAGGAATATGCTAAGCACAAACGGTTCAATGTTGAAGTATCCTTTCGATATTTACAGGTGTAAACAGGTTTGTAAAATGTTCCCCGTCCAATTCATCCGATTCCCCCGTACGTTCCGAAATAGACTGCGATACTCAATCAAAACATTCAGTGATAATTGTTGAGTTAATTGCCTTTGAGTTGAATAATTTGCGCTTGGAGTTGGGAAATTTTAACATGTTCTATACCTAATTACAGGGATCTCAGTGGTATAATTGACTGATATTACCCTCTAATTTCATGCCTCTGTATATATTTAAACTTGTTTGTCACATGTGAACTCTTTCTGTCCATAAGCATATAATGTGTCTTCTGTCAGATTTGTATTTTTAATGTCGGTATACTCCACATTCAGCATGCTTGTCACCACTGAACTACTCCGTCTCTCTCTTTCTGAATTTTATGTATATTTGTATTTCTTATCAACTTTAAACTTACACAATATTGCATGCTTGTCGCCTGTGTTACATTCTGGTTTGTTTCTAAACTATTGTCACCAGACTATATATAGCTTTGTTATACTTATTGTACATTGAATTAGCCATACCTGACGATGGAGTAAGTTATCTACGAAAACTTGTATAATACAGCAATTTGTACAATGTGTATTAATAAATCTAACTTTTGTAAAATGTAAAAAAATCATATATGTTGCGTTGTGTTTGGTTAGTTTTAATACATTTTGAGGACACAAACTGGACTTCATGGATTGTTCATACTTCCTTATAAAATCTCTATTGTCACGTGCCTAAGAAATCCCATTTTGCATGTACATGACTAGCTCACGGAATCTGGAGCTCATACCCTTACGTGTTTTGTTGTTGTGTTTTCTTGATTAAATGTGAGAATATTCATTTTGCCTTACGTTGTCTTAAGCTAAGAAACGCCCACAAACATCCATTGTAATTTTAGTTTGAGTCTATAATTCAAATAACAGATTTATCTCCAGTTTGAAACAATATAATGCCTTAGAATATATTTTTTTTCCGAAATGGAGAGTGACTAGATTAACTTAAGTTTGATAAAGTGATCAGTTTTATCCAATGAAGGAAAGACAGTTTTGATCATTTTAGACTTTTAGTCAGCTAGAGACACGTTTTCAGGAATATCAGTAATATTAAAGATATATAAAATTAGGATCCAAAACACCTAAACAATGCCAATAAATATTATGGCCTGTCTCTATTTGGTGGTCTCCTACTGCCAAAGATGTACGTGGTAACCTAACTGATTTCTTATGTTCTGTTAATTTATAAAAACTATCACATTCAGCACATAGAATATTGTAAATAACTCCACACAACTGTTCCTTTGGTGTATAATCTTTTGGTTTCACTATTGCGGAGATTTTTTCCAGTTTTAAGGCAACTCTTGTGCTGAATGTGATAGTTTTTATATTGGCCAAACTGGTAGACAACCTAACACCAGGTTAACAAAACAGAATAAATCAGATAGGTTACCAGGGATTCTTTGGCAGTAAGAGACCACCAAAAAGAGACAGGCCATAATATTTATTGGCAAGATGTTAAAGTTATAACTTCAGAAAAAAAATTACAGACTTTAAAAATGATTTTAAATAAATTTTATTTTACAATAGCCATAAAATCAATATCAAGATTTATAGCAAGTAATAAAAACTATTCAAATCAATATCAAGATCTATAGCAAGTAATAACACCTATTTTAATACATATCAAGATCTATAGCAGGTAATAACATCTGTTTAAATCCTTACCAAGATTTATAGCAAGTAAAAACACATGATTAAATCCATATCAAGATTTATAGCAAATAAAAACACATGTTTAAATCCATATCAAGATTTATAGGAGGTAATAACACCTGTTTAAATCCATATCAAGATTTATAGCAAGTAATAACACCTATTTAAATTTCTAATGAATCGTTTTAATTGTATTAAATATGCATTGAGTTGGCACACAGGTTTTGATTTACTATCGTTTTCTTCATTCAAAATAGGTTTAAAATATTAGATTTACCATGCCTCAAATCAGCTACATTTGTAACTTTGCTCTCCCAAATCTTTGTATTTTACAATGGTTTGTTTGTTAGTTTGATTGGTGTTTTAATCCAAACATAAGGTTATTTCACTTATATGACCGTGTGCTAGCTATACGGTAGAAAAAACCCTAAATAACGCTTCCAAAACAGAATATATTGGCTTCCTGATGCCCCTGAGCTCAGAGAGCACCAGGGCACATGAGGCTCCCAACCATTGACTCTCTATTTATTTTGCAATGGTGACAATACAATAGCAAAACCATAATAATACATATGAAATAAAGCTGTATAATTTTCTTTCATTGGCCATTTCCTGACAACAATCAAAGTTCATTTCATTTGATTTGGGTTTTACACGGGGATGATGGTTTGTTTGATTGGGACTTAAGGTTATGCCACTCATATGACGGCGTGCCAGAACAAGTGGTGAAGTAAACCACCCGCTGTAATGTTTACTTCCCTCAAGAATTAATGGTTGATAAAACACTGCCAGGCGCTATTAATGCAGCGGCTACCTTCCCATACACCTTGTCCTGGAGCTTTTATGGCTGGAGGGCATCATGAAGAAGACTTGATGTGGCGTCTTGTTTTATGTCCTGTGCTCTTCTGTATCGTCTTTGTTTAATGCTTATAAGATTGATGAAAACTGCCTTATCCTGGCATACAGTAATATAAGTGAAACCTTAGGTATGGCGTAAAACCTCATTGAAACAATTAATACAATGATTTTTTACACAGTAAAACTCGTACGGAGCTATGACAAATTGTCAAACGTGTGAATTAATGAACAGAGTAACCATTCACACTACTTGTTGGGATTTATATTAAATTTAATAAGCAAAATAGATGAAAATGACAAAACAAATATGAGAAAGAGTTTTTGGATGGGCAATGTAATAAGTCCCTAATGCGTTGTTAATCTCGTGGTCAAGGTGTTAATACAACAAAGAGTACACTGTAATAAATAATGATTAAAAACAACTTCCATGTGCCGGGGCCGTGTCTCAGTTGGTCAAGTCCACCATACACCGACAATCCAAAGTCTTCAAATAAGTGAAATACTCTAAGGACATTAAACACCACTAAGACAAATAAATATGTACATCTTCCACCCATTGAGAATAGGATATCTTTGGGGCTCTCAATTGTCACTTTAGTCTACGATGAATTTAAAAAATGCCAAAGTTTGTTTTAAGTGTACAGATCAAAGTCAATTCTTGCTGCGCTGTAGAATTGACTGCCGGAGCCTGTTTTACGACACATGACCCCTTTAGAGAATCGCCCTTCCTCAGCCCATGCTAACATCTGTGGGCTGGTATAGGGTCCATGGAGCTCAGCTTCTTCTGTATCATCCTTCTTGTATTCCCACATCAATTCAGAGTCACCTTCAACAGAGAAAATAGCCTTTTTTCAAATGTGATTTAAACTACAAAATCAAACAGTGTTATGATTTCTTTAAAGAGTCTTGATGTGCTTTGGTTTCTTCCCCACAATTAAATACACATGTTTGCCCCAGGGAAATGGAATTTCTCCATAAAAATAGCCTCATACAAACAAATAGAAGATTATATTAAACGAGAGATTTAATATCAGTGGTAGTACTTTCAGAAAATGAACAGAAAGGGGAAATTATGTGGTGGCTTGTTCTCACTATTAACCAGCCGATAATAAACATTTAAATAAAATAAATAAAAATAAAAATAAAAAAACCTGTTGGTGTGTTCTTCTTTTCTGTGCTATTATCTCCCTTGTTTTCTGTTTTTGTAGGTTCTGTTTTGTCGTCTATATTGTCAGCAAACATATCAAGGGCGTCATCATCAGTGGCACTGGAAGGAACTCTGATATCAGTCTTCTTATTCTCACCATTCAGAGCTTTTAACATGAACACCAGCTTTTCATAAGTGGCTTCATAGATATCCATTTGCCCAGCTGATACTAAGTCATCAGCTAAGCCTGTGAGCTTCAAAAACATCTCCTTGTCTTCAGGGTTATCTCCCTTTGAATCACTGCCAGCCATTTTCTGTTTCTTAACTTTCCACCTTTGACTAGCTGACATCGATTTACTGCTGCCACCAAGTCTGCGTAAAGCCTTGGCAATATTCTCCCCTGGTTTGACAAGTTCAATCATTTTCTCATAAATTTTTGCTCTATTTATGTCAGTAAATTCCTCACTGCTGTCGCTGTCATTGTCATCCATATTGCCAGCGGAAGTTGTCTCCCCTTTTGATTTCTCCTTCACTCTCACCCAGTCAATGTTATCCATCCAATGGTCCTGAATATTATCCTGGCAAATAAAGAGTAAAATAAACATATTGAAAAAAATAGAACATAACAGTGACTTTCACGGCAAGATCACACGAATATTGGTTTGATATTTTAATACATGAGCAAATAATGAAAATGATGGCTTACAAGTATCAATTATTTTGAACAGAATAATCCGTCAAAATAAGATTGATTGATGGATTGATTTATGATCAATTGGTTGGTGATATACCACGCCCAGTAGTATTTCAGGTGAGTGGTGGCGTACACAATTTCAGCAATTTATACCAACAAATTTCACCGATATCATTAGAATGTATAACAAATAACATGTATACATCCAAAAAAACGACTTGATTGATTGGTGTTTTTGGCTATAATTAAGGTAATTTCACTTTTATTACGGCCTGCCAGCCCAATGTGTGAAAGAAAAAAGCACACCCTAAACAACGCTGGCAACACAGTAGAAGATTAAAATGGAGCAGGGTACACCCCAGCAAATCAGCTCCTTGATGCCCCTAAGCTCAGAGAGCACCAGGGCACAGGAAACAGAAGGCTCGAACCCATAACTGTAGCATGAAGCTTGTGGTATATTAAATTGGCGACAACTGAGCAGCGCAGTTAATTCTTTCTATAACTGTAAAACAAACCTTGTCTTTGTCAAAGATGTACATTCCGCTTTTGTCAAAATGTCCCTCTTCCAACTCCTCAGTCATGTTAAATGGTGTTATCTGCACTCCTTGGTCACAGTCAATAGTTGCATCTTCCTGACCTGCAACATATATGGGATAAAACAATTTTAAATATGTAACTTGTTACAAGAAAAATTATTTTTAAACAGACAATTTAACACAACATTAAATCTTGAAATTGTTTGTTTATGGTTTGTTTGATGTTTAACGTCATATTCAAAAGTAGTTCATCTATATGACGACTTAATATTAATTATTAATTTGGGTTGCCTGTGTATGGTGGAAAACCGGAAAGAAAACTAGTAAAAACCACCCCGCGAACTCCCGCCACCAGAAAACTTCCCTTATATACCACAGGTCCACAGGGGGGATCAAACCTATTCCGGGTACAGTGAAGGGGGCTCCGTAGTCCAACGCTCAACCACTGACTCCACGGCGCGGCCCTACTTAAATTTTAGGAACCTGTAATGGGCAACCTCGATTTTAACCAGTAATTTTTTGTCCCCGATTGATTGATTGGGGTTTTAGGCCATGCTCTAGGGTATTTCACTTGTAAAGTTGCAGTGCTAACATATTGAAAAAACATTTAGACACATAACAGCACAGAACTAAAAGACACATTCATGTATGTGTGAGAAAGAGTCCTGTGTCCTTGAAAGGTTGAACTTACTGTCGTCTTCAATTTTTGTATTATCATATCAGATGCTATGGTAATAATATTAAGTCATCCCATAAGCTCCCAAATGGTTTTCAGTGCTTATGTGTGGATCTCAGACATTGTTTTTCTCGTTAACAGGAGGTTTACTCCGGTTAGGAATTCAGACCGAAATAAATAAGAAATATGATGAAAGTTGGTGGGAAATATTTATTGAACTAAAGTAAAAATTATAATAAAGCATTGTAGTTGCCAATTTTGTTTGTTGTGGTAGTTATTTGGACACTTTTGGATGGAGATAACTCAGAGGTTACTTTTTTGTCCAGCAGCGAGAGTCGTTAAGGTCGAGTTTGTTGTAGACGTTTTGATCTAAGCACCAGTTCACCTGATTCCAGATTATGAGATCAGAGATGGAATCAATACAAACCTTCGATATCATCATCTGCTAGCACATTGTAGTGATCTGTTTTATCGTCTGTATCTTCTTCGTCGCTGTCCAGTGAATGCTTCCCTTTGAATCGGGGGGCATGATCGGCGCCCTCTGCTCCTATTTCAATTTCTGTTTCATCCTTCTCGTTTTCAGCAAACTGAACTTTTCTCTTAGACATGATTTCAGAAGGAAACAACCCGATAAAACAGTAAACAACAACAACAAGTCGCCGCCGAAAAGTGCGTGAGATAAAACGAGAAATAGCGGGAGTCCACGGGAAGAAAACGCAAGCTTGACAACATGATGCTTTTGGTAAAATCTGTGGAATAATTAAACAAGAGCTTATTTGCAATTTTCATTGATTCACATAAAATGACGATTCATTAGTTTTAACTGAGACAAATATATTCTGCTGAAGTGATGCAAAAAAATTCCGAGACTGAGTTTTATTTGTAAAAGGTTACCAAGGTGCCAATTTTCGTTCTGATATGTAAAACAACAACACCCCTAATTTATGTTTATGGTCGGGAGATAAATAATGCCATCTGGTTCACTAGAAACTGTGATGGACGTAATGATAAGACACTCTACTTTGCTCAGCGTGTGTGGGATTAGCCATTGTGGACCTTTACTGAACATTCTTTAAAATGCAGTGGCTAATGTTTGGTATTGTGCTATTCAAAATGGTATTCTCACTCTCGTATATATATATATATATATATATATATGCACTTGCACTTGCACTTGAGTGCCTAAATACTCTTACTGATAAATTACTAAACTTAAGCCTGGCAAACTGACTTGCAAAACGAAACGAAAGAAAACTCACAAACTCACTATGATTGAACTACACTATTTTGATCTCGAAATCATGAACATTTGAATACAAATATTCTATGGCAAATGGCATGCCATGTGTGCAATAGTAATTGATGTATTTAAAAGCCAAAATATTAAATAATAGATAGTATCATAGTAGTGCCTTTTCACTGAATAAAACATTTTTAATGCTTTTCACATTTTGACCTTTCATGTTCGACTTATTCTTCAGTTCATGATTTTTTGCTGATGTAAATGATGTACAGAAAAGTTAGCGCTTAAAATTAAACACAAAGTTTGTAACCTTGTTTTTCCTGTAGTTAAGTTAAATCAATTTTTCTAGAATAGAGATTCAAACTACTCTCCATTGTCTTCTGTCTTTGACAAGCCAACTTATCAGTAAAAAAAAACAACTTTACAGATTGATCAGTTTATAATATTGCTTTCATTTTCAGTACATTTTCTGAATGATTCACTTGGGTAATTAAAGAGGAAAAAATGGGTCCAGTGTCAGCCAGTCAGCTGACCAACATGACCCTTGAACTCATTCTCAAATCTCTGATTGCTTCAGAGGAATTTAATCAGCTAGAAACTAAAAACTGGGATGTGATTTCAAGTTTAATTCCGGACACTACAGCGAACCAGGTGAATACAAGCTTTAAAACTGATAACACTGTACATCAGTTGGTTGTGTATTTGACGTCTGAATCCTCCTAATTTGATACACCTAAGGCGGCTGCATATTTGATGGGGTGTTTATCCTGGATTTTATCCTGCTTTTGGGCGGAATGGAAAATATAAATACACATCAAAATGACACTCTTTTGGTAACTTGTTTTTGTTTTTGTTTCCCCCCCCCCAAAAAAAAAAAAAATTCCCAAAAAGAAATCAAACTCTAAAGAAACTCGAGCAGTTTGTTTTTAGTTCCCAATTAGCTCAGATTAATGTTACAAATCAATAACAGAAATGTGTGTTTAAAAAACTGAATTCAAATGTAATTGTGTGAAAAATTATCTAACATGAGTGGTGTCCTCGGTGTTGTCAGCATTGTTCTGGGTGGTTTCCTCTACCTGTTGGACAGGTCATATGGGTGAAATAACCTTAAGTAAGATGTAAAACCCTAATCAATCAAACAAACCGACAAACAAATGCATCAATGTATGAAATATTTTTTTTTAAATTTCTGTTGTTCTTAAGATATAATTAATTGGAGAATAAAAATACCAAATTATCAACTTTCAAGATTGATCTGTTGATAGGTTTCACGCCGTTACTCTGAACTGCTGGCTGCCTCCCACACGGTTCAGACACCTCATAAACCCTGTCCAAGTCAGGGTGTAAAAGCATCTTCATCAGAGGAAGAGATAACAGTCTCAAAATCAGCATCAAGCCTTGCCTCTTCTCAGAAACCAAGTAAAGGTAAAAATGGCAGTTCTAGAGTTGGTACGTTTTGATAAATAACTTTTGGTCATACATTCAGGCAGTCAGCCATTGCTATGGAGGAACGTAATTCATACAGTAGAAAACTACCAATTTAATTTTCAAATTAACACAAATCTATGTTTGTTATTTTTTTTATTTGTTTGATAAGTCTATTTTTAACGACTTGGCTGGCGTTAAAACTTCACTTAGCCTTTTGAGGAGTAAAGATTTTTTCTTTGATTTTATCATTGCACAATTCTTTTTGTATATGTATTGACAAACCTTGTTTTGAAATTATATATATAATACTAACACACTTTTTCGCAGACCCTGCTAGCAAGAGTCACGGGTTCGAATCTCGGTGGAGTCATTTCTTTCTCTTTATGTATAAAAAAACAACATATTAAAAAAACATACTTACATATACATCTTAAATTAGACATGTTGCTTGTACTTTATTTTTGTTTGTCTTTCTTTTTCTTCTTTGTTTAGTTGGCAGTAAAGAAGATTTTGCAGTTAGTACCACAAAGGTAAGATGGTTCACACAGTATCCAAATGTGATCAAAAATACCTAACTGGTTTCTTTATGCCCATAAATCGGCACCTATCCTACATACAAACCCTTTTTATTACAGCCTCTTATTAATGTGGGGAGGATGTGGAGGAGGGTCACTTTTCACTATCCAATGAAAACCATATTTTAGCCATTTCTAGCCTGAATCTTCATTACAAATCGGATTGCCTCTAAGAAAGTTATTTTACAGCCAGCCAGTTAAATGCTGACAGGCTTAGATATAACGCATAAACAACTGCAGCCTGAAACACACCCAATTATAGGACTTTGAAATGCTCCCTCTGGTAGCCATCCATGGTAAACATCCCATAATTTATCAGCGGTCGTAACAAAATGGTCTGTATATATAAAACCTGCTGATTGAAGAGCGTATGTGAAAGCATAATACATTTCTTTTAAATTTCTTTCATGTGTTAGATACCAATTGTAATTAATGTGATTTATATTTAGGATCGGTGATTACGTTAGACCGATCTGGACTTCACTTCCTTGTTTGGTCTGTTTGTCTATATAACAAGAAACATCTTTTAAAAAAAAACTTGACAAAGTAAGAATCGACACCCTGAAAAGCGCATCTTACAGTATTTTAAAATCACCTCATTTACGCCACAAGTTTCAAAAGGATTTTTTTTTTTTCCACTATCATTGAATAATTAACTTGTATTCCTTAAATAATTTTCTCGATAGGTAGTCAAACACCCCTTGTCTGGAATCTCATTGGTTTTTAGACATTTTATTGGTTAACAAGTTTCTGTTTTCAGAAAATGAGGTAAATGTGAGGCAATTCGAAAAGTGTATGTGTCTCTAGATATGACTGCTGAAAGTCTGCATAGCACCACTTGGTCCAAAAAATCAATAAAAAAAAGTTCAGATTCGAATACTTTTGTGTAACTATATGTAACATCATCATGTAGGATCCATTCCATGATATTTTGTACACACATAACTTAAAGGACGGTCTTGTCTTTTATTTCAGCCATCCACATCTTCCCATAAACTGGGCGCTGACCAAGGGTAAATATTTATTGTGTATGGTTTTTAATTGCTATTTACTGTGTTAATCTTTATTTCAATCGTGACCTACATGTAATTCTTAATTATTATTTCTGTCAAAAGGATGCAAAGTTTGACCCAAATTTCACTGTTTGGCTGTTTTCCCCACCAAAACCTGGACCCGTAAAAAAAAATTAATTAAAATTTTGACTGAGAATGTTGAAATTCATTGTTTTCTGGGCAAAGGCTGTGTTTTGGTTAAATATAACCCATTCGAGCTTTGTCTAAATATTTTCTTTGTCTGTTGTTGGGGAAGAAGAGAACTTGTTGGTAAAAACACCGGCAACGCAAATTATTAAGATAAGTAAGTCGTCATATATGTGAAATACTCTTGAGTACGACGTTAAACACCAATCAAACAAACAAACAAACTGTGTTGCCAGCATGATTTAGGGTGGTTAAAATAAGCTAAGGTGCGGTGTAAAATTCCCCCCAAAACAAACAAATAGTCTTGTAAATGTAATGTGTCTGCTGTGTTGCCAGCGCAATTCCGAGTGGTTTGGGCTGGCAAGCCTTCACAGTTCCTATGAGTAAAATGACCTGAAGTCGCCTTACGTGCAGCGTAAACCCCAAACAAACGAAACATTGAAGCTGTCTCTTAAGTCTAGGTTAGGTACGTGTAAATCTTTACCAGCTTTTAAGGGCCCGCGCCGTGGCTCAGTGGTTAGCGCGTCTGACTGCAGATCCTTCTTCGATGTACCGCACAGGTTTAAGTCTCCCAGTGGACCTGAGGTATATGAGGGAGACACACAGGGTGACTTCGGCAATCGCGGGGGCGTTTTTTACGAGGTTTCCTCTCGGTTTTCCGCCGTATTGAGTAGAATATATTAAGAAGTGGAGAATCGGCCGTCATATAAATGAAATACCTATAAGTACAATGTAAAATACCAATCAAAAAAACAAACCAGCTTTTAAACAGGTCCATTTTCTTACTCGACTTAATTCTGATGATCATGAACGAAATTAACCACATGGTAGATCAGCAATCAAACTAAAGAATAAATTTTGTGTGAATCCTTTTATTTATAATTCCCTGTTTAAGTCTTTCAGAAATTTTTCTCGTTTTCATCGGACCAATTGTCACTGTTTAACACCAATAATGAGTTTGAAAAAAAAATAAATGTTTTTAAAAATCAACAGTATCATTTATTTATTTAAACAGCATCATTACAATTAATGGCATCAAAAGCCTAATCCATTGATAAATTGAGCATTTATCCAAAAATGTTTTGAGTTTTTTTTCCAGTCCTGTGATGGTGATTCATGTTTGTGATGAGGCAAAGAATTGTAAGTATTTTGGAACTATTTACCTTGTTAACAAAACAGTTTACATGTTTGTTTTTATCCCATCGGCATATTATGCCGTAGGGATAATGTCGTCACGACGTCCGTATAGAGGACGTGAACAAGATATAAACAATACGTCTTAACACAGGTTTTTCAAATTTTGGAAACACAGTGGTCTTGTACTAAACTACTTTCCTATTTAAAATGGGGCCATTCCAATCAAATTTCTGGTTTCCATGCTAACATAAGGATACATAATAATAATAATAGTATACCAGACGATGTGAACACGTTTAAAACCATACCGCTTAACGCAGG
>JAVFBZ010186744.1:0-10047 GCA_032466195.1 Katharina tunicata
GAATATGAGATAATTTCTTGGCTTTAATTAGTCGATATCCCTGTGCCAGTGTGATTACTCTTGACAAAAATATATATTATCACAAGCAAATAAAACTACGCAGACTCAAGCTATGGCTTTACTGGCGATGGGTAATATGTTCGCCGTTTCAGTAAACTTGAAGGCGAAACTTCCACGCGATGTCATTATAAGGGCCCGGTGTTTTTAAGTCCAATGTTTCTGTCTTCACGCTTTAAGTGACAGACGAGTCTTATTTCAAGTGTATTTTATTTCACTATATTTGGAAAATATAAAATGTGTTTTTACTATTAGAAGTATTGGATATCTTTAATCTATTAAAGGAATATACCGCCCTCCTTTAATCCAGCTAATTAAAGCACAGATCCAGTAGTGTTGGTTAATCGTCAATGCTGACACCCTTGTTTGTGTGGAAATTGATCATATAATTATGCGACGCAAACGAACTTTCAATTGAGCGGGAAAGTTGTATATCTTATATATTATACGAATAACTGAAAAGTTTGCCAATTAAAATAGGGGTCGTGATCTCTCTTCATAAAGTTAGTCCTGTTTCCACACCTCTGGGTTTCTTGAGAGCTTATCCAAACATTCGTCTTTCAATCGCCAAAGTACACACCTTCAATCAGGCTATAGTGTAGCAATTCGCTAAGACATATGTAAAGAAATGTTCAGTTTCTATAAATAAGAGAGCTACTATTTCTAAACAAATATAGGATTTCAATATAATTCGATGTTGACTAACGTTGTAAGTAACTTCCCAATGCACATGTGTAGACGGTACTATGTCTCTCGGAATGTGTGCAATTCTTATTAACACAACACTAACTATCATGCACATAACCCTTCAGAATAAGTAAGGGGACGAGTTTGTTAAATATGTGTGCGCTGTATGTGGACAACAGGGACTTCTTTAAATATGTGTGCGCGGTACGTGGACGACAGGGTCGCATTTAAATATATATGAGGCTGATGGGGAGACGGCCAGCTTCGAAGGGGCGCAAAATCGAATAAATTTTTCTATTTTACCTAGAGATAATAAAACAGTGGAAGTGTTTTTTCTTTGAAATTGGTTCAGTAAATGAAATTAAAGTTTTCGTTATGTCTCTTTAAATTAGATTTTAAGTACTAAAGATGACTTGATAACTCAAGCTTAATCAGTGCTTGTGGAAACGGTTTCTATGAGCATCGAAAGCATTCAGTATAAAGATACGCATAAGACATGTACAGGCCGCCCTTCAACGAGATTATTTAACGAACACATTTGTTCTAATCATAAACTATGTCAGAATGTAGATTCACCAGCACTTTAGAAACGATAGAGCTTCTGGGATTATCGTAGCCCCTGGGTCACAGCCTTTTTTTCTGTCAAAGTGGAACTTGCCATCAATAAACGCTGAGAAGGATTCTGTCCCAGACCTACCTGGCAAAAGTGCATACCGTTCGTGGGGGTGGAGCAGATGTAAGCCATGTCGGGGGTGAAATCAGTGCTCGTTTTGGATTTTAAATTTTTCATGTGTGGATGAACCCAAATGTGACTGAAAACAAAGCTGAGAGGAGGGGTGGAAAGGAAGTGGTTGGGGGTTGGTGGGTGCAGTGAGTGTGTGTGAGAGAGGGGGCGGATGTTTGCCGTTGATGAGTGCAAAGTATCTTGCCACTGTCCTTATATTTACACATTTTCACTAATTAAAGTTTATCAATAAATGATAATTATTTTTTTTAACTGTGTCTTGTCGATATAGAGAAGTTTCAATATAAGAAAATATTGCTGGGGAGAAGGTTGAAATAGGAATATTTGAGAAACGAAGCGGGTGACATTTCTTTCCAACATTCACAAAAGCAATTCAGTACCAATACTCCATTTGCCAATTTCTTTCCAGTTCTTACATAAACGAAAAAACTTGTATAATCAAAATATGTTCCACTTTTCTAGTAAATATTTTGAAATAAGGTTAGTACTATCACAATTTTCTTTGCAGTTTATTTTAACGCTAAGAAAAACGGTAACATATAATATAATGCTGTTGTCTTAAGGAAAATGTAACGAAGATAGAGTTTTATCACTGTTATTAAATAAACAATTGTGGCAAGCAAGATAACGGCAATGTTCAGCGTTTATAGTTCTCCGCGGAACCATGGCACTTAATTAACATTCGTGTAGTTCATATTTAGAGGCTCTATTCTGTTTATGTCTTCTTCTTCAGAATGGTCCATACATGTGGTTAGAATCGTCATTGTTACGGGTATACAGTTGATTTAAACATCTGTTTTGGTAACTTGTCGCGAGATATGGACACCTATTGACACTTATATCACAAGAAGAACAAATCTCTCAAGGACCTCTTGGTTAAGACGAAACTCCCTTCTCTATCAGATGACCTTTAACTGTTCTCATCTTCATTTGGTAGACTAATGGGCTTACTTACTAACTCTAAACGATACATTTTTTCAGGTTGTGCTTATTTTAACCCATACCTAAAATCTATGTGTGTTACATATTCGCTACATACTTATCTTCACAATTTACATGTTACATGTATTGCCTTTTCTTGAGAATCGACTTTAGGTTATCCAGAACAACTCGAGATTCAGGTCAATCTAGAAACTTGACTCTGAGATTTGATATAGAACATGAGATAATTTATCGACTTTAATTAGTCGATATCCCTGCGCCAGTGTGATTACTCTTGACAAAAATATATCATATGGAATAAACATAATTATTCTACTTTCATATTCTTCATTTAATTGTCTTTCATACTCATATACTTATCTTATGCTGCATCGGCACCTTCTGACAATGTACTTTAAACATTAATGTGTATAGTTTTGTCTTTGGTTGGACTAAGGTGCATTTATTACACACATTGGAATTTGTCGAATTTTTGTTTTACTAATCCACATTGTTAAAATAACTTTTGTTTGTTTTAAAAACCCAAATATTGATGTTAATATTTTTCTTCATTCGAAATCATTCGGTAATTTCTTTCATTTTGATTATTAGTGCAACATATTGTCAAATAAATCTTTCTACATTTCTATATATCAATTTCTTGCGATATTTATATGCACAATTAAAAAGACAAGTAAAGCAGGTATGTAGGCCTCGTGAATTCAGTTCCGCGGTATACATATATTGTAAATTACCAAAATAACGGTATTGGAGGAGAGGTCTTTTTATATACATTGCAGGAAGGTGTGCCGAGTACAATTTTTTTCATACCTCTCTAAGAACATTTAAAAGAAGGATAACGGTTTGCCTAGAACCTGCAGGTCAAGGTCTCGTCTGGCCGCCAGTGTGCTGTGAAATGTCCGCTGAGTTGACACTGCTAACAAATACTCGTGGCTCTTTCCTCTAATCCAAACGTGTGAAATTGTTTCTGCAAACTCTGTTAATGTTAGGCCTATAACAACTCGCAAATCTGAAACACCGCTTGTGATGTGTGCTATATACAGGCGATAAACAAAACAAGTGTATCGGAAAACGGGAGTATAAGCATCTGTGACAAAGACTCTGGTACACTCTGCAAATTACGGCCTAAATCATGTGTGCTCAAGGTAATTATCATAATTTCGGAAAAACAAGAAAAAACAATTACGAATCAAGCTGGCCTATGGTATAATATAACGCGTTTAAAAAGTTTAATGAAAAGCTCCAATGGGTTGTAAATAACACTTCGTCATTTTGTCTTTTAATCGATCTAAACATGAGTTATTCTAAAATGCTATTGATTTTATGTTTTTCACCAAGTCAAACATAAAAAGCAACTGGACAATATTGGCATTTGTTCTCTTGTTTCCCGTTCGTAAACAAATAAACAATAAAGGTTAACTGGTTCTTGGAAATAAGCATTTATTGTTTCTAGTTACTTTAAAAAGATAAAATGGTTGAGCAGTGTTTCTATTATCTTTCTTTCACGTTTATTTGATATTGATATTTTCTTCGTATTTCTACCTTTTTATATGTTTTGTTATTTCATTTTGAAAATGTGTTGCATTAGTTCGTTTACTTTTTTATATTTTTATTTTAAAACATGCATTTATAATT
Source organism: Katharina tunicata (assembly GCA_032466195.1). NCBI lineage: Eukaryota > Metazoa > Mollusca > Polyplacophora > Chitonida > Mopaliidae > Katharina > Katharina tunicata. The sequence continues at coordinate 4,067 of JAVFBZ010186744.1, forward strand.
TGTTTGTTATAAATGTTTTCTAACCATTACTTTTCAATTATTATTTTACTAGCTTGGTATTTCTATTCTTTCGACGTTTTTACCTACATGATATTAAGTAAATTTATTGTGGTTAATTTTATTAAAGGTTTCAACATTATTTTCATATGATATTTCTATCATTTCCATATTTTATCTAATAAATATTTCCATTGCTTTTTTCTTTATATAGCTTTAAGTATTAAGTATTATATCTCTTTCAATTGTATATAAACTTGATAATTCCACCGAAATGTTGCCATCTTTTTGATACTTTTATAATCTTGAAATGTGACCATCATTTTGATACTTTTATAATCTTTAATTTATCATTTTGATATTTCTTTTAACTTGAAATGTTTCCACCATTTTAAATGTTTTATTGTCTGGAAATGTTACCATCATTTAAAATTTGTTATTGTCTGGAAATGTTACCATTATTTTAATATTTATATTATCGTGCCATTTTTATGTTGCCATAATTTTGATATTTCTATTATATTGAAATAGTGTAACTTTGTTATCGGTTGTTTGCAAAGTACGTTTCACTTCATTTGTGGGCTGTGTAGAAGCTACTGAGTTCAACAATCACACGGAACGTTGGTCTGCTTTTGTACTTTATTCTTTCGTCTACATCCGTTTTAAATATAAATATAAATTAATTTGGTTTAAACATTAAGGAAATGTAGCCTGTTGATAACTAAATTCACACGAGGAACTATATCCATCGATAGTGCTTGGTTTAACAATTGCACATGTTCGTTTATCAGATGCAAATTTAAATGCACGCTATCTCAGTGTCGTCATGTTGCACTTGCGAGGTGAATGATTTATTTGCAATCAAAAAAAAAACTGCGTAAGAAAACAAACTCTATTTGTTTCCTGTTTTCTAAAATTAATCCATATCAATAAAGAAATATTCCCCAGTCGCTTATGCTCTGATAAGGAATAGTTTAATCTTAGCATTCCAAGGCCTTCCACTGGGTTCAGCAAACGATTTATATTTTTGAAATGTTTAGTATTATCTTGACTTTATCCTGAGGAAATGTTTGATTGATTTCGCAGCTTGTTTGAGATCAAGTCATTTTAATTGACGCAGTAAAGCAATATAAACAGCAGGGATAAACCCCGGAGAAGGGTCTGTGTTACAGGGTGTCCTAATGATTACATAATCCCCATCACTTCACAGACGCCTTCATTGACCTGTTCAAGGTTGTATCGTAACGAGTACCGATCAGATGAAACTTCTTCACAGCTAACACATCAAGCAGGGCGGAAGGATAATTTTATAAGAAGGAGTTTTCAATAGCAAGACTCGTTAGACAACATGTAGACTGTGTAACAGTTTAGTTTGTTCAAATTTTATTTTCTTAGCCTTGCTCTTTAACATTTTAAGCGTTTCACCCATTTCTTATATATGTGTGGGCCACCTCAAGGACTCTTGTTCCGATTCTTAATTACTTCCTGCGGGTAGGGCACACCTATATCGTACAAGCTTATGCGCATGTATGGTTTAGGAGTTAGTTAGTTATTTTTTTCTTTTGGCAGCTCCATTCAAGGAATGATGTGGCCCATCTAATCGCTTGTGAATTAGCCATTTCATAACATAGAAATAGAGACATAGAAACAATCATCCTATAGATTTGATGAACATACATAATTACAATATCACAGGGTTGAAAGGCTTCATCAAAAATAAAACAAACAACAAACAAAACAACAATAAAAAACAATAATACTTAACCATCAAACATATGTCATCATAGAATTAAAGTTCGAATAAGACCAACAAAATTACAAGATACTTCTCTAACCTATTACAGTTGCAATGAAAGCACTCGAACGTACATGAGACTAAACGGATCAGAGTATGGTATAGGATTTAGTGATAAACTTTGTCTTCCGAGAACACAAAACCACACAGTTCAATGGTTCGCTTCCACCCTGAGGCTTAATTGAAGTGGCCTTTGGAGAAGATTTAATTTTAATTTTTCTTTGCTATTTTGTCCAAGTTTGCTACATATTCACTGAGCTGTTTTTTGTTGTATTGGGGACCTTGGAAGATTTACTGAGACAACCAAAAGTTCGACAGAAGCATAATTATCGTGTCATTGGTTTGTGAACCACGCACGAAATTTGAAGAACATCGCAGAAGTAGCTTGGCCACCCAAGAAGAGACACTTACAGAATTGGTAGACATATCGGGCTTACTTAAAACTGACGGGTTACGCCCTAGCCGAAATCTTCTTTGTTTGTATCAATGGTTAATTCTAATTCTGAATTACATCCATTTTAATTACTTAATTGAAAGAAATAAAATGTGTTTGATTTCTTTTTACAGAACGATCCTGTCTATTAAAGCCTGTATTGCGGTACATCTGATTAAGTAGAGCAAGTATGGATTAAGAAGAGTACATCTGATTTCGGCAATATTTCTTCTATAGCGTGTTAAACAAACAAGTCGAATGAATACACCTTTGAACAGGTTCAAACGTTTGCCTATAACGGTGTCCACTATAGCAATATTACAAAACAGCAAATAAAATTCATGCAGGGTGTCGTTCAATGCATTTATTTACGTACATCTGTCGCCCTTATATACCTTTCATAGGTTGTGCAATTTGATGAATCACCTGTGATGTAAAATGACTTGGCATTCACGCCTTATCTAAACAGTAGTGAGCCCACCTGTGAGCGTTTGACTGTTGACTACAGGTGTGATACGTCTTGGTCTCTTTGTGCGACCCGCAGATACAATTAAAACCAACTGTGTCGAGAATTTGACAAAATAGATCCTTTTTCAGCAGTGTTCAAAATAAAACTGTGCCAGAACAAAATAAACTGATCATTGAGCACTGGTCCAACAAACAGTTACGTGGTGGAAAATACACTACTCTTTTACACAAAGTATAATATTTGTTTGTTAATTTCCTAAGTTAAAACATAGACCTGTTCGTCAAATAAAGGCCCAATAAAGCTGTGATTAATGTTACCATTAATATAGTTTGCTTTATGGGCATTTAGAAGTTGATGTTGTGATAAATAATAAGACAAAACTCTAAGGATTCCAACTTCTTCATTTATTAACGCAAAGTTTCATTGTCTAATCTGACATAGTTCTCAAGCATTGTGTGTTGCGTTATAATAAAAGAAGAAGTTGGAATCCATAAAGTTTTGTCTTATTATTTATTAATATAATTGTTGTTTGTTTGATCCCGGTCTTGAATTGCATGGACTTAACTTCAGATCGTCGTTTTAGTTTTATCCATTCTCCACAAATTAACAACTTGACATAAGACATATAAACAAACTAACGTACATTTATATTAGATGAGCGACTGCCTGCGCAGCTCAACGGAAAACGATGCATTTAATTCATGCGTGTATAGGAGGACAAGATAGTGTTTGGCGAATACACCTAAATCATGTGTCTCAAACCAAAACTTGAAAATGGAATAAGAGATTTCCGAAAGCTTGATTGACAAAATGTATAAGTTGTTCGTAGTTGTTTATTCTAATTTATGCCAAACCAAAACTATGCTTTAAAAAACACGGTTGAATGGACCTAAAGATTCAAAATATTTAGAGGGCCTTGTCTTGGTGCATGTTGTCTAGTACAATTCCTAATCTAGACTATTCGAGTACTGTAACAGTTCGCCAGTTTAATCGTGTCACCCTTACTACATGCGTATAGTGATTTGTGTGCTAAGATGGGCCACATCTTTATGCACAAACATTGGGGGTATTTAGAGAGCAAGCATAGTGTGGACCAAATCAGTATATGAACAGACACTCAGATACTCAGAAAACAGGGGGCCACATGCGTTTGTATACAGACACCACATGCGTTGCATACAGACACCGGGGTAAAGCAGCTAAAGGGGGGGCAACTGTGTGCATATGTACAAACGGTAGGGTAATTTTATTTCTACTTAATCATGTGTGTATATATACAGACACTGGGGGTACATGGGAAGGGAGCCACATTTGTATGGATGAGACTCAGTGCCGTACTCAGATAGCAACATCAGGACGACAATTTGGATGTATGTAGCCTGGTGCCCTCCGAGCTACGTGGAAGCAACTGGGTTTTTTCTTCACCTATATAAGGCTGTTAAGCCGTCATATGAGTGAAACAACCTGAAGTTCTGAATGAAACGCAAATCAAACAATAAATCAGTTCTTTGCAAGAAAACCTAATGTAGGGATAACCAGGTTTTGCAATAAATCATTTTGAATTTGATTTGAAATTAACTTTGTTTATATATATATTTAAATATACATTGTATATGCCTTTATCAACGTTCTGGCTATGTAATATGTTGAGAAAGGTAAGAAATTTAAAACGCATGATGAGAGAGGACGCGTGATATTTAAATGAGTCGCAAATGTTTCCTGTCTTGAACAAGGTGCATGTATATACTTTTATTCTTGATACCGATAACTTCAAATGAGAATAAAAACAAATGAACTTAGATAATTGATATGTGTGGCTATTGACCGGGCTATATGTTGTTTATTCACATGTTATGGATTTAATTATCTTTCTTTTTTTTCTAAATTCCCCCAAACCAATCAATTAATGGTCCATAACTTCTGGTTTTGTTGACACGAATAACATAAACATGTGACAAGCTTAGTGGGGTTGAGACAAAGATTGCATTAACACTTAATAATGACTTTAGTTGGCCATGTGACTGGCTAAGAATCAAGCCAAAAACATTTAGGTTCTAGTTGGTATATTTATTTTATTCTAATTTCAGGCAATTCCCCTCAAAGCAAAGATAACGTCAATTGTAGTAAGCTGGCGATAGACACAAGTAATACTGTTGCTTACTTTATGTTGGTATTGTTTGGTTGTTTTTTCTTGATTAATATGCGACATTGCATCTACTGCAATGAACTAATGAAAGCTACAGTATCACTTTATCAGACAACATAAATCAATGAGGAGACATGTGCGTGCTGCTCTTCTGCTGTCTAAAACCCACAAGAATGGGTTATTTGACCAGCATCGTGTCCAGCGCTTATATAAACATCAACTAAATATTCAAACAGCCGTCAATCAGCTTGATCAGAAAAAAGACAGTCAAAATATGATGACATGCTTAGAATGTGTGGCGTTTGCAAGAACTAACGTTTACCCTATAGGTATAAAAGAAAAATAGTATTTAGTATTGATTTTTACAAGGTTCCTTCCATGTTTTCCACAAAAATTATTATTGCAAAATCGTCATATAAGTGAAATACCCATAGAGTTCGCATCAAAGACCAATCAATCAACAAACTGGAACAAACAAAAGGGAGTATGGAAGTCAGTGAAATACCGTACCTGCCCATCTGTTAAAATTGGTTCACGATGTATTGCTTTGAATAACGCACTATGTATGGATTTAAAATGTTACAAAAAAGGGTCCTGTCGTGGTTGCTTGGTTAACAAAAGATAAAGCGGACTGTCTGAAACAGAGGCATTCTAAAAAAGAGGCTCAAATCAGTCTCCTACCGTCCAGTATTCTTCTCAATATGGAGTAAGGTACGAGCCTATTTTAGTATGAAACAGAGGGTGGGATGTACTGAACTCTACATGTGCTAAAACAAGCGCTATATTCTACAGTGAATCAACAGTATGCAAGTTTGACATCCATAATCATAACTATAAAGACTCTCTCGATCTGAAACAGCTACAGACTGACTAACTTGTTTCCATGAAGCTGCGCGCCACGAGGAAGATTTTTTGTGGTAAATCAATTTCAAGGCAAAGTGGTTTTAATGTGATTGAAATCCTGTTTATTTCAGTTGAGAAAACATGTTTTTGTGGTAAAAGTTTAAATGTTTGAGTAAAAAAATATGCGGTTAATATACATTTGATCTCCATAAGGGTGGGAAATACATACGGCCTCCTTTCTGGTGTAAATATAAACATTTTATTTCTTTCTCTCTCTCCGGGGGGGGGGGGGGGGGGG
>JAVFBZ010186766.1:0-12358 GCA_032466195.1 Katharina tunicata
TTCCTTAATGGCCTTTTGTATACATCTCGTACAGGATGCAGTTTTATAGTAAACGAACAAATTGCATTTTGATGAGGACAGAATGTTCATGGTAACAATGCTTAAAAAAGATACATTAGTTTGAACAAATATAGGGACTAGTAGTAAACATGTGAGTTAACCATCCATTCAATAATGATATAAACTCTCTCTTGTTATTTATCGATTCAGTCTCCATGATGGCTATTCCCACATCCTCATTAAAAAACATGTGTTTATGCGAAGCCACGCTGGTCTCTTGGCTGCTTTTATCAATTGCAGGTATAAGGTACTTATGATCAATCCTCTGATAATGAGTAGATAACTCATCTGTGTGTCTGGTTGTGATGGATAGGTTTGTTGAACATGTATGATATCCATTCATAAGTTTTTCTCCAACTCGTTTCTCAAGATAGTGACACAGGTATTATCTTATTATGTAATCAGTTTGCTTGCCCCTTTGTATTGGCAGAAAACAGTTAATATTAAGGAAGACAAAATTTCTAGACAACGGGTTTTCAATTTATTGAATTGTTAGCAACTTTCTTTTTTAATCTGCCCCTTTTGTCAGTGATTTCTCATGTTTCCATGGCAAGTGAATTTCAATCACCCAAAGAAAGAGAACAAATTTAATTCATAGCCTTTTCAGCCAGGATTTGAAGGGTTATTTTAAACTAAATGTTAATAAAGCTAAGGCAGTTTTAGTTTTCATAGGACCCTTGTGTAGTCTTCCAAAATAAATACAAACAGAACACAAGGATTAAGTGTTCTTAATCATTTGTTTTTGGAGGTAATAAATTGAATTCATACAATTACTTTCTTGCATATGTCGATAAGGAAAGCAGAGATAAGAAACATTAGATTGTCCAATAAGCCTCACCAAATCAGGCTATAGTTCAATCAAATCAATCAAACATTGATTTAGAACCAAGAATGTATGTAGAATCCTAAGTTTGACACATTCTCTGAACTGCGATATAAGTCTTGAAAAAATTATGTGTTTTATTGATGCTAATCATTACATAAGTATACTTGTAGGAGTGTTGGAAATTTTGCTTGGAAAAAATTTAATCTGGTAGGGTATCAAAGTGCGGTGGAATTTTGTACACTCGTAATTTGTATCCTTGGTGCAACTGTACTATTTTAGGTATTTTGCTGAGAGGTGTATGCCTGTTGAGATCTGGTAATGACATGTTTCCAGTCAGTGTCATGTGTTTGGCATTCACATCCTGCTAACACACACTCAATTGGCTATTCACCAGATCATTATTGGACAAAATGAGATATCTTTTTCCTCCAAAAGCCGCAGCAGAGCTTTATTTTCACAGACATTTTTTGTTGACCTGTTTTACATAAGCCATGGCTTTTGTAATTCTGGCGATGATGAAAGCAAGCCATGAATTTGGAAGGGCAGACAATTACATGCAGTATTGATCAGAGACTAGGATTTTTTATGCTTGTTTCACGATTGTTTGGTTCCAGGATGCCTGTGTTTTTATGTAGACTAATCCAGCTTGTGAAACTCTTTAATGCCCCGGTCTCATCTTGTCAGTTTTCTAAACAGAAGCACTTAACTTTAACCATTATTAGCCATTGTGTTTATCCAACACATTATTGGGCGTTCAAATAGAGTCTCAGTTTTTATGTATTTGATGGCGCACCCAAATACCCCCTGTATGATTTTTTTTTAAAAACACACAAAAGGTACACTTTTTAGCGACGTGAAACAAACTTTTCAATCCGCTGTTATTTATTAAAATCTGTTTATGACGGGAATAATGTGCTTTAATTACAGACTTGGCCTGTAATTAAACTCAAATTAATTAGCATGATTTTTAGGTACTTTCTTGAAGTGGATCTTCTGTGCCTTTTAATGGACATCTGAATTCCTCACCATGCATTCCCAGGTACAAAAAAAAAAACTTGGAAATGTGTCTAGGATTGTCAATATTACATCAGATCTGTTTGAATCCTTAATGGGTTACTCCCATTTACTTGGCTTTGGAAGATGTGGCAACACATGCAGTAAAAACTTGTATCTACACAGGGATATTTATGTACGATGACATTGTTGCGAGGGAAAATAGAGTCGTTTAATAGAAAACCATGTAGAATATTCATCGGCTCAGTTTCTTAGTTATTACTTTGGTTTCTGACTACTGGGCTTGTCACTGATTTTTGTGCAGTTCTCAGTTTGAAAAATACCTTTTGAACTAGTTTTATGTTCTAACTCAATGGTTTTTGTATGTTGACTGGGTGGCGAGAGCTTCCTGTGCCCTACTGTTCTCTGAGCTAAGGGGCACCAGAAAGCCCTTCTGGTTTCGTGTCTTGTTTTACTCTCTATGGTGTATTGTTTGTTGCCAGTCTTATTTAGGGTGGTTTCCTTCACACCTTGGCCTAGCACACTACCATATGAGTCAAATACCTTAAACCCAATTAAACAAACTATTTTATCCCCAAATGTAGGAGATGCCAGTTGCTCATACGTAACAAAAATTGCAACCTTCAGAAAAAACAGTTTCAGATACTTGTTCTTAAACCATACTGATAGGAAAATATTGCATCCATTTCCTCAAACATCCATTTGAGTTGAGTAATTTAGCAATGCTAGGTTGGTTCAAGGTTTTCCCAAATCTTCTTAACTATGAATATATATTATACTTAAATAGGAGCGGTTGTGTAAACAGCTATGAAATTAACCACGTCTGGCAAAATCACAATATGCTTATTGCCCGTCAATAAAAGTGAAATTGATTACTTGTTATGCTATTCCCCAAATCCTCAACAAATTCAACCTCTTTACCACGTAAGAAACTTATGCGGTTAAGAAGTGTAGCAACAAACACAATCTTGAAATTTGTTTAAGTTCATAAAACTAAGGGAAAAAAAATTAAAGTTTGAAAATCGCATTTGTAAAATTCAGTAAATTACTCAGCCCCTTTAGGTCGAATTTCTTGAGGATTTAGGGTAAACAACTAAGTCTTTGAGTAAGATAACAAAGCTTACAAGTATAAAATGAATCACACATACACATCCTTTAAAATCTTTGTCTTTTATTGGTTTAACACTCTTATGCAAACAATGTGGTAGTCATAACTTAAACATTAATCATTTGTTAAAGTAACAAAGCGATTTTAACAAAAAACAAGAAATCCGTTAACCAAATCTTTCATTGTCTTTCAATCTAAAAACTACACATGTAATAACATATCTTTTTTAAGATCAACAACGACTGAAACATTCACAATAAATTAACACCCAAAAACAATGTATTATCGCCCCAGGTTAATTAACAATATCCTTCACCTGATTTGAAGAGTAGTTTTTGCATCAAGACTGTCATAATTGTTATGGATCTCAATTCATTTTATAAGCACTTGCTGTAATTCTTTTGAGGGTATTCATCAGAATAAAGGCATGATGTGGTGGCAGACCACTAAGAAAGAAATAAAGTTTAAAAATAACAGTTTGAACCCCCAAATTATACAAATATGAGTTTACTTTGGAGTATGTCTTTAGTATATCCCAGTAAGAAGTTGTTTGACTAGTCCATTTATGTAAAAACTAAACAAAAAGCACTTTGTTTATTTTTATTTTTCCATTGTTGGATGGTTAGTATGGGTTGAAGAATGACACTGACAGGGAAGGGATCTCCTAAAAAAATGCGGGTGGTTGGCCTGGGGCTTTCTGTGCCTATAGGGGTCATCAGGACGCCGATTTATTGTGGCGTCTATTTTGAGTCCTGTCCTTGTCCCATGGCGTCTCTGTCTGCCAGTGTCGTTTCCTTTATCTATGGGTCGGCACATCATCTTATAAGTGAAATATTCTTTAGTATATTTAGGCAAACAAACCTAAAATGATGCAGGCCATGACATTCAGAGATAACGTTTAAAGTTGTGATCCATAACAAATATTTCAGTGTTAATTTATACCACTCTCAAGCCAGAGTTTACCTTGATAGCAGATACTTATATTGCATCACATCTTTGTTGTATCACATTATCTTGAAAAACAAATATAGATAAACAGACGTCAGCTTTGGAGAAAAAATTGTTGATTGCATTTAACTGTATAACAGTATTGAACAGCTTAAAGAAACAATTCACAATTTCAACAGTCTTTTTCAATCTACCTTGAAAATATGAGAAAAACTAAAACATTTGACGTTCAAGTTTAATTTGCTGTTCTAATTGAAGAATTTTTGTTCCTTTGAATTTTAGAAAGTACATGTAAAACATGTCTTTTGCATTTCAGTATAGTGTATATGTGTGTGCTATGAATTTGTCGTTAGGTTTCATGTTCGAAAGCTTTGAATAATTTATTTATTCCAGTCATGTTACAATTGTAGATTTTCTCAAATTTTTATTATCAATTCAAATAAACTGCTTTCCCAAGAAATATCAGACATTGGAATAGCATAATTTAAAAGGGTTAGTTTTGTCCTGAATTCTAAAATGTGTGAAGTGTGCAAAAGAAAGGAGGATTTTTACTTGTTCGTCAGTTTACAGAGAGTGTCTCGGCTTATGTGCTTGGCACATCCGCTGCATCATTTATCAAAAAAATTCATGCAAGGAAGCAAGGATTGCCTTACATTTTCAACAACAACTCTGAAAAAAAGTATGCTAGATATAATATAACTGGCACAGTATGAATAAAATACCCATCTTTCGTTCATTTTTTGTTTCTTTCTTTCTAAAAAAAAGGCTCAGTCAAGGACAATTTGTTAACCAGTGAAAATTTTTGATATGGAGAATGGTAGTATTTCTATCTCCCGTAAAGCATCACCAAAAAGAATGACAATTCCTCTGCTTACATCTCTTACCTTGGCTTAATTGCCTTTCAGAAAGTTCTAACATTATAGCCGCTGTTACCCGGGCATCAAAACGGTGAACTAAAATGAGCTGGCTCTGGTCCGCACGAGAGCTGGCTTAGTTAACCAATTAATGGCGGTTTGAAATTGAAGCACTTTTGACAGCCCTGCCATCAAGTGTCGCCGGAATCTTGGCACTCTGCTAGTTGGTTTGAGTCAGGGTCGCCACAAAGGAAAACGTCACAGCATTCCTAAACGCCACATGTATGTGAACTAAACTGATCTGGTTTATTTTTTACCTATCAAATTTGGTGGGTCAAAAAGGGCGGACTATTCTGATATGGATCAGATTTAGTCCACCTTTTTCCCACCGTGCAAAAGCAAACATAAATCGGAGCCGGCTCAGACCCAATCCTTTTTGCCTGTGTAACCTCGGCTAATGTAGCTGGTACAGGAGGTAATGTTCCATGACAAATGTAATTTAATCCCATATATATTTACTTTAGTTACAGATTAGAACTTAGCATATCAATCTTTATTGATACCCATGTAAAAGACTAAATACGGGTCACTTTCAGAAAGTTATTTCAAGCCTTACTTAGTGACGAGTCTAATTGGTTTGTAGTCGAGAAAGACTCAAGTAAATTCATTTGGGCTTAATTCTGAAAATTTATTTGTCCCAATAAAAAACAAATGATTCCAATTGCCTGGATCCATTTTCCACAAATATATTTTAGCTTCACTAGCATGGATTAAAGTCTAATAGTTAATTCACAGTTTGGTTAAATTTTGAACAGTAAATTTGAACATCTGTAATAGATCAATGGCCTTTGTTTTTTGTATGTTATTAGTAAGGCCCCCAAACAAATCAATCCGCTTTAGGCAAAATAAACCAATATATATATCATGATTAGTAAGTTATAAATATTAACAGGCTATTTGACGTTACCTCTAAGTTTCTCTATGTACATTAAATCTATCAGTTTTATATACAAATGTTTATTTGATAGAATCCAACATATATACAATAGTTATTCCACACAGTTTATACACAGTAGCCATTAATAACTGAGCGATTAAAGCTGAAAGAAGAACAGGGAGAATGTTCTATAGTTGAGTAACCTCTGTTCGTATCGTACTATATTGAGTTCCATTAGAGCTGGATTTCTTCCCTAACATGTTAGTGATACAAGAAACATGGAAAAGCTCCCTAAATGTCTGGCGAAACTGGCGACTCATAATACAATAGAGAATAAAATTCACAGCGCTGTTGACGAGCACAAGAATGTCCATGACATCCCCGAGAGGGACGTAATACATATCAAAGAATCCCGTTATAATCGCACTGAGCAAGGCAAGGATGCCTATAGGAAGCTCAGTCAGCACAAAAAACAATACAACAGCCACCAACATGGCTGTGGTTCGGTTATGTTCCGACGACCCATGTTCATCCTCTGCTCTACGGGTTTGTGAGAGGAGTCTCATTCGCCTCTTGTTTGCAGAATTCATGGCTAATATAAGTAAAGAGCTAAGAATCACCAACAATATGCAGGGAGCGATTTTGAAAAACACAGCGTAGAGATAGAAACTGATGTCCGCGAGCATGTTTTCTGTGAGTTGGTTAATGTAGCTGGGTCCAAACCAGTATCCAGTATGGTTATACTGTGGATTATTTGTTAAATCCTCCACCTGATAGTTCAAGTAATTAGGTATTCCAACAAGAACACTGGCTATAGACACAATAATAATGGTGAGTTTTGCACGCTGTAAACTGCATAGGTGAGGTCCTTTGCTGTGATGGCACACGACAATGTAACGAAAAATTGCCAATGCCACAGTTAACCACATTGCCATTTGATGGGCAGTCACTACAAATAAGTTGTTAAAGAGGATGTAAATCACCCAGGCTTTGCTGTGATGGAAGAGCGGCAATGGCTGCTTAATGATATATAGGTAGATTGCATATGGCAGATAAACTACCATCGTGAGAATGTCCGCAATGGCCAGTGCTGACAGCAGGCAATTTGTTGGAGAAAACATATTTTTCCGAGTGAGCACAACAATGTTGACGACATTTGAGATAATTCCAAACACACAAACACAGGCTGCCACATAACCGTGGCACTCCCCGTACCAGCTATTAAACACCTGTAATGGAGCAATAGGTGCAGTAGTGGTATTCAGCAGGTCATCTCTAGTTGTTGTTGTTGCAGTAACATTCTGCCACACTTCCGGATCAATCCCCATCTTTATGTCCTCTTATTTGTTTTCAGATAATAAGTTGAGTTCCAATCTCTGCAAATATAAAATTGGGATCTTCATTAATGGATGAATTAATAATAAGTTAATTTCATTTGATAACTTGGTTTTAAAGCAATACATCAGATAATGAATGGCTTTCAATCTTAGTGTTTTATGATAATGTAGTTTCCAAGTCTGTCTTGGTCATTCATACCTTCTGAGAAATACTTTAGCTGTTAAAGGCCACACTATTATAACTTTCTTTAAGACTGCAACTCAATGTTTTGATCAATGAAAAAAACTGTACGAGAAGTAGGTGTCTTTTCATTAGTGACCTATAGTTAAGCAACGTTTTGAGACCATTGCACAATTCAGTCGTTAAAACTGAATAGCTCTCTTGAGAAGACTTCCCTGAAAAGAGCATTCTTCAGTAGAGAGCTATTAAGGAAAAACACGCATTTCAATAGACTGGTTGATGAGCCATGGAGTGGAACATCCTGTAGAATAGGAAGACTGCTGTCTGCTGACAGATAAATGCCTCGATGCGTTCATGCTTCTCAGCCTTAGTCCAGAGAAACCCAGGACTGGCTATTGGAGCCCTCAGACAGTCCGTAATGTCTCGACTTTTCCCCCCACAATCCTACAAAGGCCCGCGCAGAGCAAGTAGACACCCCTTAGTGGCTTCTCATCTGCCAGCTCAACATAGCTAGATTCACAACTTCTGCTAAATAGGATTATATACAAGCTCAGGTATTCTCACTTTACAAATAGGATTAATTATTCTCCAGGACACACAAATAAATCTCTCTCCAATATACCTGTGTTAATTCTTTGACAGCTTGGACTATTCCCAGTACTCCACATACTCTAAGTGCTTTCTAATGATTTATATATTTAACTGTGTTTTTTTTAATCTAAGACATTCAAAGTTAATGATTATGTTAAAACTTCACAAATATGTTCCCTTTATCAAAATTTAAGGAAAGCTTTTAATATTTTTCTGAAAGAAAATAAAATAATATACTTCATATACACCATTATAAATTAATAGACATTCATTTAGAAAAATAAACAATGAAAAATAAATTAACAAAATTTTCAATTTTAACTACTTTAGCAACTACATTGCAATTATTTGTTAATGTCCATTTTTTAAATATTTATCAGCGTATTATATGTTATTCATTCTTTTTTAAGTGAATAATCTAAAAGTAGTATGTTAATCTTGCAATAAAAGACAATCTTAAAATATAAGATAAACTTAAGAAGTATTGTTATTGATTGAACCTGTTTCGTTTGAGTAGGTCAGTCAGTCTCAATTTTGGGGACTCAATTGCGACAACGGAAAACACAGACACGGGGTGGTAATGTAGAGTCAGCCCGTAAACGCACACTCTAGGAGACAGATAACTCATTCTAACGACATCCACAAATAACCTGTAATTGGAGATCATCAGAGATCTGCTTTCTTCTTAAAAATCATCTGCATGTTTTTCTCTTAGAAGATTTTCTTTCCAGGTCATTTTCCGCATGCCTGTAGTTTTTTGCTATAGAAAGAATCACCATGCTTGCAAGCTGGTTTTAATGCCTTGTAAGCAAGTTATAAGTATCTCTTCTATGTAGGTTTTATGCGACTTACACGATATGAAAGCTATACCATTTCTCAGTCCCCTTTGGTGGCAGCATTGTTGAGATAGCCAGTGATTAAGACTTGAGAAATGTTCCTCCGTAGACGGTGATTATCACACGGGTCGGTGCTGCTTACTTGTGTCGGTTACAGTATTATCTCCCCAATTCTCCATTTAGGGGAATTAGTTGTCGGCACAGTCAGGTTTTGTTGTCGATGGAATAATCACACTCAGACAACGATGACCTTCAACAGGTCAACTGCATGTTATCTGTCATTACTCAAGGACAAAGTCTAATGGCAATTAATCCTAGTTGCTAATAGAGCACCAGGAACCACAATTTGTTTCATGGTGTTTTTTTTGCAATGTAAATTCCACAATTTATCTTGGCTTGTTTTGTGTCTTGTACCCATTCTACATGTGAAACTAAGTAACTCCCAAAATTCAGCTCTAAACTCAACGTTAGGAAATGTAACATTAAGGGTTATTATAGATACATATTTGACAATATTGACAAAAAAAAGAACAAATCCAATTCCCTATGGAGAATTCGTTTTGTGAAGTATTAAAATTGGTAGGTGCATTTTAAACTAGATAAAGCTGATAACAGCTGATTTAAAAAAGAATAATCAAATCTTTTGCAATGTAACTTATTCAAAAACTTATTCAAAAACACATGAGGATTACTACGAGTGATTGTTTAACATCTGTTCATTGCACACCTTCACCACCTGACATGATACCTGTTAATTGGATGGACTGACATGAATAGATAAAGGTGTATCTTCACCTTTTTGAGGAATCCTTGTTACATTGAGACTTAATTACCCAATATAGATCATATGGGCTAATTAAATCCCTCCTTGTGTTGAGTGCTTAGTGTACTGTAAATTATCCAAGTTGATTGAACTCTGTCTGTGGTCGCAGGTGAGTGTGTTATTTAAACTGTCAAAATATTATTGTGATCTGCTTAACCTCATGAGCTATTGATAATAAGCCTCGGCATATTAGCAGGTGGAAACATCTGTACTCAAGTGCCTTCTCGGGTGATTTCATTGTGGAATATACATTACCAACATAGACAGGGATTTAAGTGCCAATTTCTAAGAACACTCTTCATGAATTCAATCAATCAACAATCACAATACCGGAAAATATTTTTTTCTTCTTTTTGTTTTTTCTTTTATATTTTTTTCTTCTATTCCAATTGATTATTTTAATCATTTTATGTAACCCAGATATGGTTATATTATGTAACACACATGTGACTAACTCTCTTCCGCTTCTTGTGTCTTATCTTTATAGACCCATATGCTATATCATCTGAATCTATATTTCCATTTGCCATTTGATTTTTGTTTAAAGAAAGATTATTAAAAGGTTTTATTGATTAAATTTTGTTCACTCCTTTTCAGAAATGCTGAAGTAAGTCCATATGTTTTTACGGAGTAGTGATATGGCAAAGACACGCTTCTCCTGGCCTCTTACCCCACCCGAACACATCATACTGACACTATTGCCAAGCTGTTGTTACTATAAGTCTTCAATGCTGAGTATAAGGCATGGAAACATTATAAATTTTTCAAGTCATTAATCCTTAGATTTATGGCACATACCTAGATATTGGAGAGACGACAGCATGCTGAATTGTTAAAGATATGAACAAAAGCATAACCTCGCACAAAATACCATACCAATTTCTTTTAATGAGTATGTTTTTGATTAATAGCTTCTTTTATTCCTGAAAATTCTTTCATTAATGAAATTGACAAAATAATGTACCAATGTGAAATAAAATTAGATTGGACAGAAGTCTTGCTCCAACAAAATAGTAGTCAAAAGGGATTAACATTTAAGCCTATATGACATTCAAACAAAGCTAGCTAATCATCACAAATAAACAATACAACAAGAATTCAGTGAAACTGATGGAATCATATAATCTTACTAGGATTTTGTGTGTGTGTATGTGTTTTGATGTATTGCTGATTGCTTTTATAGTCTGCTGCCTGGTGTGGCAGGCAGCAGGGTATAACCAGCGCTATTCCAGTGGTTTAGAGGGTCAATTATCTGGTACATGTTGATTGTAGGAAGTCTGGGTTGATGTGGAGGCATGTGGGATTGACATGGGGTAATTACTCTCGATGGTGGTATGCCGCTCAGGATCCGAGTTTTTGGTGGCCATATCAGCCACATTGAACTGTATGTTTGTGCTGGGAAAGCTCTATTGAGGCTGTTGTCTTTCCTTCACGTCCCCACTAATTCAAGGGGTAGCATTGTCAATTTGGCAGACAAGACTCTGTCTATATTTGGATTGGCTAATCAAGCTTTAAATATAACGGTTGTCGAATCAGAGCCGATTCCTCTTGCCAGCCCCTCTCTCTCTCCATATATGATCTGTGATCCGAGGGGCAAAACCTTATCTAATGATGACCAATACTTACATATAACCATAGCAACTGGATAACGGGACGATTCATGTAGAGTTTGATAAGGGGGAAAGTAACTTATGACAGAGGATCCATCATCACTTTATTGACGTCCGACTCCAATGGGTCCATCGTAAATTTTCTGATGGCGGCTCTCTAGCCTGAATTGGTGCCAGCAAAACTCATTCCCACCGACTGACCTGCTTGTGTTATTTTGCTGAAGTGGATCTCATGTGAGATTCGCTGTTATCTTCTTAACGTAAAGATCAGCATGGCACACAAACTTCAAAACAGATTTCTCATAGCCAGTTAGAGGCTCATCAATCATTGTGAAAAATCTCATTCATAGCTGTGTGGAATTCTGGTAATACCCTGCTAATGTCTCTCATATTAAGGGCAAGTTTCACTGTCATTTTCACCATAGCACTATTACCTTCATTTCTTGATAATCATAAATTAACCAATCAGTTCTATCCTAACCCAATTTGTATAAACCATATGAAATATTTACCCTCCCCCCTCCCCTCTGATAAAAAATCCCACTTCTTGAGGAAAACCAGCTACCAAATACTAGAACCTTGAAAATCTCATTTGGAGAAGGTTTCATTCAATATATTGAGCTGTTATTCTAGGCATGCCAAGCTTTTCTAAGTCAGACGTGTCAATACGACATAGATGAAGTTAATCACATTCGGCATCGGTCTCAACTTCGGCACTGTTGCTTTAAGGTGAAAATTACTGGGCGTGCCAAACAGTTCACGGTTGTGACCATCTCGGCATTGGCAATGTGCTGACTGTTTTCGCTTCGCAACACAGCAGACAAAAAGGTTGTGTCATTTACCAAGAGACAGGCTGTCACCACCCAGACAAAGTAGCCCAGGATCCCTGTCAATTCTCAGCCAACAAACTCTCTGATTTCTGAGGCAGGCCAAGAAAACACTTCAATTGGTTTGCTTGGACGCCCTTTCATATATGTGAATTAAGATCCCCAATGACCCAGCATTCAACCAATGGTTATTGTAACATAAGACTTTTCCGTTTTCAGCATAGACACAGGATTTTTTAAAATATTTTTTATTTATTTTTCTATTTAAATATGAATATATGTAAAATAGGAATTTGCTCAAGTTGTTTGATTGTTGTCAATATAATCGCATTTAATTGAAATCTAAAAACCATTCCTGTTATAGTATAACGGCAAAATGAACATCTCTTTGCTAGCTCAACTGTAG
>JAVFBZ010186766.1:15511-34499 GCA_032466195.1 Katharina tunicata
ATATTGGGGAAGTTAAATTTATCCCTAGAATAATCTTCCTTTTCGCCTCACAAAATTGTGCGAATATTTTTTTGACAAACTAAAAAAACATATAATGTTTGGATTCAGATAACATTGTTTGCTTGAAATTGTTTTTTTTTTTACTCCTAATATATAGTAATGTTGTGTACAATTAAGAAAAACTCTAAGTTCATATTTTTGCATTGAGTATATTTGTAGAAGACTATTAAGCATCCACAATAGCATACAGTTTAATCTCTCATTGGCATAATCTGTCAGTGTTTTTGAGAAAGGCGGAATGTCTTAATGTTAGACTGTTTCTAACACTCTATCTATACAAGCAAGGTTAGGATTTAGTGATCTGGCTTTTCAAGATAAAAGCTTTTGTTGAAGTAGAGTTGTACGATGATGGAGTGGAGAAAAAGTAGTAATTGCTTGTCAGAAGAACCCCTTTAAGACTCTGCAGTTCTATCAGGAGCAACCCTAGTGGAAAATAACCCCCTGAAAGCTAATTACCAAGAGGAAACACACTTGTGATGCCTGCCTCTATTAAACCTACTTGTGGAGTTACCAGAACACTTTAATACTGACTTATCTGGAATTCCGCTGATCCACAAACACATAACTCTTCTTGGTAACTTACAGAAAAAGAATGTCTTACTAGGCAGCAAGCATTAAAACGGCATCAATTTGAGTAGTCGTGCACTGTTCACCACAGTTTTATATCTATTTAGAAATCCATAGTAGCTAGTTTTATATGTTACAAGCGGAAGTTTTCATCATTTCTTAAATTCTTGCATAATATACTTCTGTGTGGGGCTGCCAATTAGATGCTGGGTGTTGTAAATCGGACTATATGCATTAAAGAATTAACCTTGATGGTTTAGTATAGTTTTCTGCTTCCAAAATATGAGGCTCCTTTTTAGACAGTTAATTTCGGCATGATCAAATAGATCTAGAGCAGTATTTTTTAAATGAAGAAGTTAAATGCATAAGCTGATATATCCAATTTGACCATTTTGCGGAAAACTTTTTTCCCCTGATTATTCATAAATTACGACGTTTTGCCACAAAGCAGATATAAATTGAAAATGTTTTTATTCATATCTGATTAATTTTAAAAAATAAACTGCTATGGTTTCCTTCGCCCCCATTCAATTTCTGTTTGGATTCTGCCCATATTGTGCATGTCAACACGAATCAGGAATCACAACACAATAAAAGCGGTGCCTGTCTGTAGGCTATCAATAGGTGCTGAAACACAGCCACTCATTGGTCCACTGGATATATTTGAAAAGCGTCACTGCACTTATCGACTTTTGAAACAAAGGCAGAACTATGAATGTATTTACATGGTGTATATTGGGCTTAGACATCAGAAAGTGTGCCAAAGCTGTTGAGTTTCACAGGTAGATAAAATTTGATGAAAATGGAGTATATTGTCTTAGATCCTAATCTCTTGATATATATGAAGTAGTTGTGGTTTATGTAGCCTTGTGAGACTGGCAATATAGGGCTTCAATCTCGGAGTCATGACTTCTAGAGAATTTTTTTTCTCTTACTTAAAGACATTGCTATCCCGAAATTAACTCAAATACTGAGACCCTCTAGTTTTGTTTCATTCCACAGGGAAGCTTTGAATTGATTCTCACATTTGTCAGACTCGCATTAAAGAATCACAATCGAAGACAAGCTAACATCAAGTCCATTGATTCACCAGTGAGATTCGACTATGCATTCATTACCATGTTTCTTTGGTAGCTGAGTTAACTTTTCTACTTTTTCTGGAAAATCCTGTCAATTTTTACCAGAAAACAATGCAAAAATATTATGTTCAATTAATTTGCTTATTTTATGTGTCAGTTTGAAACGCCAATCTTATTTGATGTTTTATAATCAAAAAGTTTTTTTTATTTTGTTTAAAGTTTCAAGTGTTTTCAGACGCCAATTAAGTTGTGAATAATTTAACACTAACATTTATGTGTAGGAATCGAAGCCTAGGAAATTCTCTTACCAGATTAATTGTTTTAGAAAGAAAAAACACAGCTATGAAATTGATAGACATTAAATGTTGAAAGATTTATCTCAACTTTCTATAATACTTGTATAATTGTTGAATGGAACAGTGGCTTTCTTTGTAGCCGTGAATAACCACCAATATTAATGATATAAAGTTCATGTCACAGCCTAACCATACCTCCAAATGGGCAAAGGTTTTTTCCTGGCTTTAAGGGCTATGGATTCTTGGTTATAGAGATTGTGGCTGTCAATTTAACGATGATGGATTTCGTCCTCCTGCCATTATTGTATGTTCACAAGATATTAATAGGCAGGCCTGTAACACAATGATATCACACAGCTTTATAACTCTCTCCTGCGTCATTAAAACTACCGCCTTTGATTATTCTGACAGGCCCAAGGAATCTAGACTAACACCTGTTGTTTATATCGTCAATCAAGGCGAACAGACTGATTTATAATGTCTGCTTACATCTGTCATTGTGCATGTAATGACCTAAAATACACAAGGTAGGAGAATGCTATTGGAGGGAATAGTTTGATTTCTCTGCCACAAACACATGACAAAGTCTGATGAAGAAGTATTAAGAAATGCCTGACAAATGTGAAACAGCACTTAATATGGAATCTAGATTCAGTCCATGGTCAATTACTTCAGTTGACCTGCCCCTGACCTTGACCAATTGGCAGGACACATCATGACCAAATTAAGTTCGACAATGTGGGTTGCTATGATTTAGTTTTTTTCCCCTAGAATTCAGATTTCTCTGGCCTAACGTTCGTGTATGTTCTCAGTGGATGGTATGTTGTTTGGACAGTTTGGTAATCTGGACATCCCTGATGCTTTCTTCACGGAACAAATTTAAACGAGTTGTGGACAATGGCTGGGTCCGAAGGTTTCCTCACGGTTCACTGTTTACATTGATTGGATAAGGTCTGAAGGGGGCTTTGATTGCAGATCCCCAACTGATTTGCTCATTCCTCAACAAAACTAGGTCAATCAGTTCTCACTGCACTTGTTTTAATTAGCTGCTATGATAATTTGTTTAGATCTAAGAACAGGTCGAGGAAGATCTGATGAGTTCAGTACCGTCTGAGACGTCATTGATTAAAACTGCTCTTAGATATTATTAGATAATGAAAACACGTGAGAACATATAGCAGCATCCTTAGAAGTTTATATAATTATAACCAAATCATATTGATTCTAGATATTGATAGTGTGCACTGTTTAACCAAATGTACAAATGACTTTGTCTTTCACTTTTTGTATTAATGTTACAATGGAGCAAAGAAACTACACAAATTCTCGTCTGGTTCAACATAGTCTTCTATTGGATGAAAAAAAAATCCTTGTAAAATTCTATTCATCCCACCATGTTTACATTGGTAAGCCAGAAGAGTTTGCTGGCTGTGTTTACTCAGGCTTTCCCAGGAAGGTTGTCCACACACTATTTGGATGCCTTTACAGGAGATTTTAAATGACATAATGGTTTCACACTTGTGTAAAGTATGCGGCAGCATCATACTTAAGTAGGAGAAAGGATTTGGTGGAAATTTGATTGGTGTAATCCGCATTCTGATGTCACGTAGCTTTCTGTCTCTGATGGAATCTCATTACAACACTTTCATTTAGAGTCTAAAGCTGACAACATCCACACACTTCTGCTCGCGTTTTGGTCCTTAACTTTATCAATTTATACCGGCAATTAAATCCACCAAAATGACAACCAGCCATCAGAGGATTGGACGCCATTTGTACTCTTGTGCCTGATATCATTATCTTATATAGACGTAGAAAATATGTAATACAGCGCCAAATATTGCTTACTCAACTATGCACAGAAAACTCTATAAATCACATACATAAAAAGAGCTTAAATGGAACTTTTATTTTCTACCAACCATTGTTTTTATATTTAATTAAAATGATAACACTTGAGAATAATGTTAAGCTCTATCCAAATAAATACACTTATTTATTTGACAGTTTACACATTTTAAGAATAATAAAACGGTAGTTCTGAAGGAGCTATTATCCCAGAAATATCAATGCATAAGCTTAATGAACCATGGTAAGCTCAATTTTATTTCATCCATACATCAGTCTTGACTTGAAAACAATTGTATTTTACAAACGTTCAATAATATTTCTAGATGATAAGCTGTAGCTCTATTATTGCGTGATCGTTGAAGCAAATAGGATGCCTTTGGCACAAAGTGACGTACACGGTTGAGCTGGAGATCCTCTCAGACCAGACCACTGATTCACCTCAGTTTTATGTAATTACTAGCCTATTATTACTATTCTATTTTAAATCAGGTAATTCCAGCCTCGTGAGCTAGAGAGATATGTATTTCCTTATTCTTTGGCTCAAGAGGAATTGGGCCAAACCGAGAAAACGACAGATTAATTGTGTATTGAGAAGTTTGTAATACTGCTTGAAGACACAGCTGGTACTGATCCCAATCCACGGGCGTTTTAGTAAATGAGTTTCTTCCATGTACTATATACAATCCCCGGCACAGGACGCTAACTAACCTACTAGATTGGTTTCTTATTGCTTCAAGCATAGGCAATATGAACTGTTCTGGATTACTAGAATTGCTCTAGATTATCTTATTTTAACCAACTTTTGTCATTTGAACGCAGTTATGACAGTTATAAATATTGCAAATAAAAAAAAAATCAGCACTTTACAAAGCTCGTCCCTGCGACTCACGCTGTCTTTGAGGCTCGGAGAATGACATTTATATAAACTAATGACATGGAAGATATATTGTTTTTCAGCTGCAGCCATTAGAATGGCCTTTATGTTTAAGTGGTTCTAGCACTAACATTAAGTGCCCATGGGTTGATATACCAGCTGATATGATTTATGCATCTCTCTATTGTTAAAATATATATTCTTTGAAGATATGTATTTGTATCAACTCCATTATTTATTGTAAAACTGTTTTTTTTTTGTAGAAAAAAAATAATGCGCTCTTGTCTGATACAGAATTGTCAGCAGAATAAACATGCCATAAAATTTCCTAAACAATTTCTAATAAACTGCTGCTGGAATATTTTAAACTCGCTGATTATATTTGTATATTGAATCTAATTCTATTGTAAAGAGTGTTTGTACAATTTGATCAACAGTTGAGACATGCTAATTGTAACTCTCCTGATTTATGACTTTTATATTGACAATATTTTTGTAGTTGCTCAAACAATAAACCAATTGTGGGTAATATCTAGAACAACATGATGTTACATCAATCACCATGCTTAAAGTATGGTTATAGGTTGTTGGGTTTTGTTTTGTTTTTTTCAAAGAAAGCTTGGCTGTTTTGGGTGTGAACCTGCTTGGCTCATTTTGTGTAGTGCTGATCCATAGGTCCCGGATGCCTGGTGCAATGTGCATTCTGAACATTTGTAGATTATGTATGATTTATGATGTCATAATAATTAATACCTGGCTTTGATTGCAATTCAAAGCTTTGATAAGGACATGATATGGTCAGGTTATGAAACTAAGAAGTTCATTTTAATGTCCGGAATGGACTTTAAGGTTCTTAAAAAAAACAAAAAAACAGAAATGTCGCTAGGCATTTGTTTAATAATTCTGTGTAGTGCTAGTAGTTAGGTTTCCAGGACAATGTCAGAGGGAGCTTTGACTGACTTCCGCACCAGGAAACCAGTCTCAAATTGATCAATGAAGAGAACGCTGCGTCTCTTGTTCAAATTGGTCACATATATGAAACCATGGAGGTATTGTGACGACTGAAAGTCAGACAGTACATTTACATCTATTTAAGCGAGTGCGTTAGAAGGGTAAGAGTAGTGAGTTGTGGTGGAGAATTAATAGTGTCCA
Organism: Katharina tunicata; assembly: GCA_032466195.1. Classification (NCBI taxonomy): domain Eukaryota; kingdom Metazoa; phylum Mollusca; class Polyplacophora; order Chitonida; family Mopaliidae; genus Katharina; species Katharina tunicata. The sequence continues at coordinate 21,391 of JAVFBZ010186766.1, forward strand.
ATCCACCTGACAGGACTTCATCAGGCAATAGCCTTTGTCTGAACGGACGACTTTCTTTCATTACATCTGCCATGTTGATGTGTTGATCGTTTTCTCCTCCGCTAAAGTTTAAATTAATCCTTAAATGTCAAGTAGAAATGGAATAAGAGGAGCAATCTGTTCCTTCAGTGGTAATTCTACTTGTGCAATATCACGACATGTTTTCCCACACTATTACCCTACCAAGCCCACTCCTCACCATCTCCCTCAACACATGCATTGTATTCTCTGTAATTACATGTCCTCGCTAAAAACTAATATCCCATAGTTTTCAGAAACAAGCTCTTGAAATTCACCATTTCTTCGCAGAATACAAAGTCTAAGTTGAATTGTTTTTTCTCATCAACACACCATGTGATAATTATGTCACGCCAATAACTATTTGACTTGTTAAGGAAGGAATTGCAGAAATTGCTTTGCACTTAAGAAAATGTAATATCAAATTTTTTATTCTTTTTCTTTTGTAACAAAAAATTAATTTGATTTTTTTGTCAACAGTTTACATAATTGTGCTACTTTTGTTTTAGATAACTGACAAACATTTTAATTGCTTTCTGGAATATGAACACATCTGTATATTTAATATGAGAGTTAACGCATACAGATTTTTGCTAATTATGCAGTGGAAATTAATACTGAATCCTTTCACAATGAGTCAGTTAAATATGTGTTACGAATTATACCATCAAGTAGTTAGCCAGATAAATACCTGAATGGCCAACTCTTCACAGTACTCCATATTTAAACCAGAATTTTATAAGCCCAATAATAATGTACCAGTATATATAATGTATAGTTTGTCTTGCTTTTCTTTCAAGATGGTAGCCAGATCAAAGGCTGATGGGTTATGGTATAATTTCGTAAAGAGCCTTGCCCGTTGGCATCATTTCCAGTTTTCTGCTGGGCAATTAACTTAAAGAGACAGGCCAGGTATCTTTATTGAGGAAGATAGGGCATGGCTGGTTGAAATCATAGCACAGATGGTGAAGTGCTTATGCTCTGGATTTAGGTTTATGCCAGATAAATTCTGCATGAGCAGGTTGCAGGAATTAGTTAAACACATCCCCATATGTTGGCAACATTTCCGCCATGAATGTAGGCATACAGCCCTGATTGAACTCTCTATTTGAAACTCTTATTCTGTCTGTGCTTATCATAAGGATCACTGGAAGAAACAGCTTCCATCTTCCCATCTCTATCTCCCATAACAAGATAAACCATAACCCTCAAGATGAGATGAGTTTGTATTGATCCTTATGACCACTGCCCTTTGATTATATTTCTGAACACCATTTATCGTTAACATATGGTGATAATTGTGCATGCCTTTTATTCCAATGTGAAACTTAATGCAAACTCGAAAATTCATCTGGAACATTAATTTTTTATGATTACTAAAAAGCTTTCTCTAAGAATATTGTTTAGTTTATTTATTTTTCGATTCATGTTTCTTTTTCAGTTCATTTAGGGTAAATGTCTTAAATAGTCTCAGCATGTACCAAGATGGTATGTGATAATAATCCAACAGTTGTGTTGTCAATATTTCTACTTCCTATGCAGCTTTTAGAGCTGAAAAAAATGATTTGTCTGGAATTCAACATTTGACAGGAGTACTTTTTGCTGCCTAGTTTGCCTCATACCAATGCTGTGAATACCCTGTTGTTTGTTTCTTTACTTCACCCCAGATAGGAAATCCACTCCTATTCTGTTACACAAACCTGTGAGTTTTGACAGGTTGTTTACGTCATTTCACTGAGCTGAAGACTTTAACATATGTGGAATTTATTATTGGACATTTCCAGTACAAGTTTGATATAAAAAACAAATGGCTTCTAATGATTCGAGCACATTATTTTTAATCAAATAATACTGCCTTGCCAAAGTTATTAACCAAACAGATTACCCTATATCCTCAACAAATTGGACCGTAAGAGCACAAGTTTTAGGTAATTTATTGAATTTATAAATGTGAGTGTGGAACTTATTTTTTCTGGTAGTTTCTAGTCTGAACTGCATAAACATTTAAAGCCTGTTATTCTTCACTTCTAGCCTTTGCATAGTGCGAAAGGGTTCAAATTTGTTGGGTAATTTACCGATAACCTCAAAATGTTATCCGAGAAGAAGACTTAGTAAAGAAAACTAAGTACATAGCAATATATCAAGATTAAACCACTTAATTGACAGAATAATGAGCTAAGTTTTTTAATACCTGATTTTTGTGCAGTTGATTGCAGTTTTTGTTACTAAAGCATTTAGTGTTCTAATACTCCAATTTCTTATGCGTTTTTCAATTACATTATATAAACTGTACAGGCATTTTTTGGCGACAAAACCCCCATTCCTGGTTCCCTCCAGTAACATAAGCTGGTTTTATTACGGCTGTTCACATGGAAGATACCCTGTTTTCTTTGATGTTGTGTTTACGGGACGGCTATCTATAACCAGATACTAATTGTTAGATGTATAATCTCAGCTCTTACCCCTCAAAACATACCTCGAGCTCTGACATAACACATTAGCACAGCAAAAAAACTTCTGTGTAATCTGTAAAATAGAAGATTGAAGAGAAACAGCTTACGGTAGCTTATCTCCGTGGGTAATTTCTTACAGACTTAGAACCATAGCTTTCCTGTTGGTTTCCCTCAAGATATTTATCCCAATACTTATCTTTCTGATCTTTATTTATTATTTCACACATTGCATAAATGTAAAGAGAAAGGTAAAAACGGTTATACTCTGATTACTTAATCACTACTAACTCTGCGAAGAAGAACAAGGATTGCCAAAGTTCAGTGGATACCCTTTAGTTTCAAATGTTTTACTATTACCCTCTTGTTTTGACTTTAGGTTTAATGTTTTTGCTGTCAATGCAGTGATCTTCTAGATAAGAATGGCTAACTTTACTGTGTTTATTTGGCGAAAATTAAGTTTGGTAAATAATATGTTAGCTTATACATGGAGCTCTGTGAGGTGTACAAAATAAACTTTGAAGTTACCATTGGCTAACATAATTTCCTCCTTATTGCCAGTGTTTATTTTGTTAACACTTGCTCTCTTCACAGTTGTTGATGTTAGGTGACAGGTATGGTGATTTGTCTATCAGTAACCAAGACTCCCTGTAATGAAGTACAGACCATTTCCACATAGTAAGAGGTCCAGGGGCTCTCTTTTAACTGGGGTTTTAACTGACCAATAAAGTATCAACTAAAAAATGAAGGGATGAGAATTCTTGATTGGTTTTAATAATAAAATTCAGCGACTAAGTTTGGTGTGACAAAATAATTTTTGAGATAGGGCTGGGGATTCCAGAAACTTTGTGTTTTCACTATTAACGAAATATTGTAGTAAGAATGTAAATATTTCATAAGAATTCGGTACTCCTGTAATTCAATGACATTTGTTCCTGATTTTTCTGCTCGGCTGCGTACTATAAATATGATGGTTTGCTCGCATGGTTTGACACCTTATTCAATTTGGCGTTTTTGTTGTCGGATAAGTATATTTTATTATCACTTAAATTGTTACCTGATGTTGTTCAAGCCACACGCAAATAGATATTTCTTATCAGCTATTCCTTACACCCACTTCCAGAGAGCCGACCAAAGCTAAGCATCTTGCATTCAATCGTTTCATCTTAAAGTGCCACTGATTAAGTGAAAGCTGAACCAAGAGTTGGTAATGTGTTGAGTTCTTCACAACATCTGCTGTATATTACTAAGTTATGTGGTAAATATGATTCTCATAAAGTTTTCATCAGAGTTACTGTCTATCCTCTGGTTCTTCTTACAGAAGATAAAGGTTGTTCCACCTATCAGCTCTTATCTCAACTACGTCCAGGAACTTGGTTAATGGCTGTGCCAAACCTTCCAGGGCTTCTAATCATTGAAAGGGTATCCCCAGATAAGTTTGGCTGGACTTGTTTTTCAACATGTTCAAAGGGGAAGCCCAATAGTGGTGTTAGGGTCCCTTCGACTCTCAGATAGCCACTAGCGTCTTTCGTTGGGGATTGCAACACTGGTATATAAGTTAAGCCATAAACGCACACCATCTTTCAAAGATAATTAAAAAAAACACAGCTGCGGGAATTTACAGAGTATTCAGCATTTTCCTATTAAAGATATGAAACCCAAAATATCCCTCTTAAACATTATTTACATTGGTTAAAAGTAGAACATTACTTTTTTTAAGGACCAGTAAGCCGTTGCAAATTGATTGATTAAACGGAATTGGGTGTTGAAAAAACAGTGACTTTGTGCATTAATGGTAGCTTTAAAAAAATAAAATAGAATTAAATGTCTTGGTATTTTATTTATTCCCAAATGGTGTCAGTTCAAAGAAGAACTCGTTTTGCCTAAGAAGTGTGGGTTCTGATGGACTCCTAGATTTCAATTCAAGGCGAGGGTAATTGTAAGTAATTGACTGCGTACAAATTTCTCTCTGTGCGGGCGAGTGGCTATTTTAAATGTTTTCCATTTTAATAAAGATTTTGTTACCTTTATTATTTTAGGTTATTTTTTACTGTGTTCGTTTCAATTGTAAAAATAGTTTTTGTCTGAATTAATGACATGGACTTCCATCAAGCGTTTCTAATTGCATCAGAGAAACACATCCCTGTGCAGCTGCATAGAATGGTTTCTTTATCCAACATTCCTGACACTAAAACTTGCATATTTTAATCTTACTTGACTGGAAGGCGATGAGAAATTGGGTTATAGTTTGGTTGATTTCTAGCTTAATTTGATCATTGATGTGAAATGATTGGATTACTAGTGTAGAATTGCCTTCCTGGAGGATCTCGCGTTTGAGAATGTGAGAATTCCATTTCTACTCTGTAGATATCCCTTAGAACTGTAAAGCTTTATGAAGATCACTGACATATTTAACATTGTTCATTTAGGGAAATTGGAGAATATTTCCCACTTAATACATTGTTTCTCCAGTCCGTAATTTGGACATGTTGGATACAGCATATCAAGTAAACCAGTACATTAGTTCTACCAGTGTGCTATTTATTGCCAGGGGATGTTTGGGTGTTGTCCTTCTGTGGCAAATATCTCAAGAGGTGACAAGAACAAAACTTATTAAATTTCTGTGAGACTTATTTGCAAAATATATTCTTATTCAGTTTAGTGGCAAGATAAACGTCAGTAATAAAATACTGTTTCTTAACCTAGGTAAAATGCGTTTATTGTTTTTTCACAGGTACATAGTATAAGTCTATATTTTCGTAGAGAACGATTAATGAAAGTGAATTGTATGTAATAATTTAAGGTAAATTGTCATTTATTTATTATTTATATATTCATGGCTAATATGGGGCTTGTTTTATCAAAAGAAATCAAAGGCCAATTCCAGGCCTGCCCTAATGGAAGTCGATAATAGTATAAAGCTGTCAATATGTATCAATCTCTCTGTTTACTTGAGACCCTTTGATTAAGATGAGTTATAACAGTATTGTTGGCTTTAACACGATGTAACTCTATGTGACTGTTGATGAGATTGGACTATGAAGCTGAATTGATTTTCCATGCAAACACATTGGGGTTTTTCTCAAAGCAATGCATGTAACTATATATATATTTTTTATAATGTAGAGAAACTATTAAGCAAGCACAATTTCATTTCTCTACATTTATACAAAAATATATATTTTTCTTGCACAGCTTATATAACCATGTTAAGCTGACAAAACTGATTTGGACGGTAGAAGGTTATTTTTGAACTTTTTTTTTTTAATAAACATAATTTTTAATTGTACTTAAACAGGTGCCTCTTGTGCAGTTCAGCGCTCTGTGCTGTTTTAGTATGTGAATCTAATAAAGTGCTGAAATCTGAGGTGTCGTTAACCTGAATACAAGTCTAATCAATACCATTTAGTGAGAGTCGCCGGGTTGAAAGGCTGACTTTTGTTTAATAGGTCCACTACAGTATGGTTCATGATGGTGTTGTCGGACAAACGCCTCCTATAACTCAATACTCCTTCACACGATTCTCTTGGGGTCACACAGAAACAATACACACCAATCAACATGTATGCCAATAAGGCTGGGCCATTAGAACTTGAGCCCAGGAAAAAACTCCAGGTAATTACTCATATATGGGGAAATGCTCAGCCCTTTAACACACAGAAATAAATGGTACGTCCAATCACCTGTCAGAAAACAGGACATATTCAATAGTGAAGGGAGTATATATGCAACCTTTCAAAAGCCAGGCTTTTATCTAGAAAGTAAGTAATAACAGTCTTTCATCCCTGACATGCACATATTGTAACAAAGGATATTAAACTATATTACATATACACTTCTTTTTAAATGACAGTCTTTTTTAGCAAAGATAGCAGGACACTTATCGGTAATTATTAAAACATAAGGGGGAAAATTGCAGACCATAATTTAAGGTTGATGAACTTATAAGAAAACAATTTGCATTGTTATAGTGTATGTTCAAGTACTTGAAAATAATAAAATCGTCTTTAGACTGCAATCTCTGTGTGCTTCATATATATTAAACTATAAATAAAACAAAAAAGCAGCTGTTCCACTTAAAAAAATATCATCCAATTTTAGTTTTGAACGACTGCATGTTACATCTGTATACAAAGACACAAGCAGTAAAATTGGAAAACGTAAATGTATATGCAGCCAAAAACATTTAAGTTCAACAACAAAAGCAATGCGGGCAGTCCATATATTTTTTTATTAATTCTCCTGTTTAAATTGTGACCTTCATTTTATATATTCTGTTTGATTTAAAAAGAATATAATCCATTAAAAATTATAATTTATGTCCAAGAAGACAGTGGAGAGATAAGCTGGTTGAAGATCTTTACTTATGAGTGGATAGGTAAATGTTCTCTATGACGATGTGTTTTGTTACGCTATCAACCTTATTAGATTGATGGAAATACTTAATGGCACAAGAAGTTTATTCTGAAACAAGGAGACTGAACTCTTTTTCTATAGCTGAAAAAAAATGACATTTATTGTCCAAGCTTTCCATTTACAGTAGCTGTAACTGTAAATAAATTGAAGATTACTAAATGTGTTAAATATAAAAATCATGATGTTAGTAAGAAATAAATTACTTTCCCTAAAGATATGTACGTGTTTAACTTATAATGCCTAAACAAAAAGTTTTAAATGGTATGAATATTTTGAAATCTTGAAACTATCTCTCACATGAGACTGAATAGCTGGAACCAATATATCAACCAAATGTCATCAATATGGAACAGCTATTTACTAAATTATAAGTATGGTCATAACCTGTCATGTTAATTGAACCTAGTGATTATTATCCGTGCAGAATGATAGGTGACTTTTCTCCTGATGATGACTTAATTAAAGTCAAAATATTGAGAACTTCAAAATGCATCGATTCAGAATTTCTTTGCTGATTTATTTTAGTATTATAGTATCAGTGTGATTATCTCTGCCTTGGACCGAGAAGCCTGGGGTACCAGTTGACTAATTAATAACCACAACATGCTCCCACTAGTCCCCAATCACTAAACAAGAGGCTGTAAATAAAAGGTACCTGTCTCTACCTATCTTCTATATATTACCTGTATAGTGTCTCATACAAGCTGTAATACCTGTTGCCAATGACAGGGATTGAAGTATCTCACTTCAGGTGTAACATCAGTCAACCCTACTAGGGACCTTCACAGGTATGGTGGCTCCCTGATACAATTACTAGCTGGAGGTATGGTGTCCATCTATAGGGTATTGTACTATGAGAATACACTATGATCTCCCTATCAATAGTCTATTGAACAGAACAAGACATGATGTGAGGGACAGTTCCTGCTAGTGTCTTCAGACTATCTTAGAGAACAATGCAGCAGCAACGAGTGTGTGGTGAACGAAATCCATCCACAAACCACTATTATTGAGGCAGAGAAAGAACCCTTATAGGCGCTAAACCTTTAACAATGACCAGCTTTTCTCTTTATACTCCTCTCTGTTCTGTACAGAATTACATTATTTCCCAACCACAAGATAACACCTACTGTACTTTCTTTACTGTATTGTTCTAAAACATGGCTCTAAGTTATGTCTCGTATAATACTTTATTTATGTTTTTGGAGGGAGTGTTGATGGGTGGGATTGGTTTTTTTTTATCTTTTTTATAAAACTACTCTTTCACTAAATTCAACTACAGAATTTGTCAACTCTAATCATTATTAAATAAAATGATGTTTGTATAGGGATTTTTTCATGTGAATTGTTTAAAAATATTGATAAAAAAATGTTCCTAGTCAGATTTGGGCACAAACACGTCTTTATCTGATAATTCTATTTGTTTATCTATTATATCCAATCAATGACATTTGGCCTCCTGGTGTATAATTGTAGGGATTAAAATTCCTGAGAGAAGGGGTTAATATGGATAATAAAATGTTTACTCAGAGTGTGTGATAGATGTATAAATAGCCTCTAGTTACACACTCAGTACAGTCCTCATAACTCATGCTTTTGAATATGACTGGAGATAGTGGGTATTTGCAGCTCTTTGATCTGCCTGGAACGTACCAGTGTAAACAGGAAGAACTCAAGGGCAATTTGTCCTCTTGCTTTCTATTGTTAGAAAACCATTTATATTATTCATGATCAGGAATTTATGTCCTAGAAAATTATTTTCACAAAAGGAAAGTCTTTCGTAACATAGATTGAACTTTGTAGATTGTAACTTTAGTTTGAGCTGAATTATTTTGAATATAAAATCTTGCTGCTTTTTTTTCCATGGGTCATGAATTTTTCTCTGATTTCTTCCAATAAAATTATTCAAAGACCCGTCCCAAATCCAATATACAATAAGTTATCAAAGACTACTTGAGAGAGGTTATAAAAAGGTACATCAGAAGAAAGATCAGTTTCTTAAGATCTGTTTTCTTCAACTGAAAAAAGACCTTGTTTCTTTGTCTGGGATTGTTTCAAAGGATATCGTAAGTGTAAAGCAGATTTTTTTTTTATCTATAAAACATTGATGACAGTAACATTTTTGTCAGCAATTTATCGACCCAATCTGTCTACTTGCATGGATTTTGTCTTGAAAGCCTTGCGTAATGCAAACATGATTTCCCGAGCCATAAACCTTAGAGATAACCTCAAATTGACTTAACGTCGGTACAAACAATCTGTCCATACTCTCAGGAATTCTCAAACGATGTCTGCCAGGGAAATAAAAATTGATAAAGAAATAAAATATTTGATTTGCCTTACCTGCTAACACATGTTTGTTTAAAAAATAGATCAGGTTGGAACGAGAGCAATCTTACTGAAACATGATAGATCCTTATTCTGTCATTGCCCCGCGAGTAGTCCTGTGTGACGATCAGGTGGTAGTCACACTGGACCATATAACACTGAAATCCTTAGATGTGAGCTCTCACAGACTGGTAAAACACAAAGCTACCTGACCAACAGAAGTGACAGAGTTTTAACACACACGGCTTCACAGTTCCAGCTTGTCGCGCTCACAATCCCAAGCTTAATGATTCCTATAAGTAGTTCTTTTCTCCACCTCCTAGTTTTTCTGCTCACATCCCCTCATCCTGCCTCAATAGTCTGTCCTAAGCTCTACCTAGCCAAGTTATCAGCCACATCCAGAAACGGCCAACTTCAGCAAAGAGGTGGAGCCTCAACTCCCTATATGTTTAAGACCACTCCCACTGTTCTATGATTGGCAGTTGGTGATGGATGCAGTATCTGGTTGATAACTGAAGAAGAAGGCTATTTGTTACTGAAGTCTTATACTTCTATCACCCGTCTTGTTGTAGAATCATTGTCAATAAAGGGTTAATGAATACTGTATTTAGGAATCACTAGAATGTATGACACATGTGTTTAACTTCTGAATCTGCACGTGACTAATTGTGTACCTATTTGATGAACAGTACTAGCATATAGGTGTTAATAAGTCAATCTCATAACTTAAATTATCTAGAATTAACTGTGTTCATGCGAGAAAAATGTTACTAATGCACAATCATCATCACGTAGATCCCTCTGGCTGAGGGCAGCATGGTTTTTAGCACATACTCATACTGTCAAACTCAGCATTTGAGGAACAATATATTTCCAATGTTTGCACAATTTTAGGTTTTGTAAATGTAGCTGTTTTTTTTTTTAACCTGCTGCTGTCGTGTAAGTTGAATATCATTGAGCATGGTTTAAAAAAATCAATCAATCAATATACCAATCAATCAATCAAACCAATAGAATTCGAAGCTCAGTATTTATTTCTATGGAAAAGAAGTTATAATTTGAAATTTACTCACAAAAAATTAGTGCCAGTCCACATCTGAAATTTGTTCATTTTGAACAAACACTATAAAATTGACTCGCTCAATTAAAATGTTTATTTTCAGTTGGCTTCATCTGTCAATTAAAAAAATAATTTGCTCTCCCACAGTCCACCCATAACACAATATAAAACATGTATTTCTAATTCCATATCCATGCGTGACAATATATAAATAATTTTTTGGGTGTAGATTTATAAAATATACATATATTACAATGTGAATTAATTTCACCCCATGGTGTTTATTCCAATCAGTGGTAATATGTATGATTATTGTGATGATAATCAAATATTGCAAATGATAAAGATTATTAGAATATCACCATCCATAAATAAATTACACATGTACACGAAATATATTACGCTAAATTGCGTCTCTTCGTCACAACTGAAACATATACATTCTTCTTAAAGAAGTAGATTTTTTTTAACATAGTCATATTTCACAGTTTTGTTCCGAATACAAAAAGAAACTATTTTTGTCATAATTAGGGAAAGAAACTGTCTTCTTTAAGAGGCATATAGAAGTCAATACATTTAGCATAACAAACATGTACGATATTATGGATTGCAAGTTGCTACCTTGAAAAATCTTAACTGAAGTCGCTATCCATAATTTCTTAGGTTATTCTGAGAAGAAACGAATAAATTAAATTCAGATGAACTTAAATTCCTTTTACATTCTCTGGAAATATTTTGTTAAAAGATGATTTTTTTTTATAATTATATTTTTTTCTTTATTATTTATAAATTATTTTAATTATGTTACCCTCATTGATTACATCAAATAAAAAATATATAACAATGTCACATAGCAAATAGAGAGAAACTGTGGTTAATCCGTCAAAATAGTATATCATATTCATGATTCACAATTCACAATTAAATCATTTTATTTTATGATACTTAATAAAAATGGAAGGTGTCTTTACGTAAAAATGAATTTGACAGCTAGCATGTTAGGATGAAATATGTACAGCTGTCAAAGCAAAATTAATAATTTATTATAGAAGTCTATCTGTAAACTGTTGAGATTTGTAAGAGATTTGATCCATCTTTAGTGATGTTCTGGCTCAAAGCTATGAATCTATTATTATTCAGCTAAACAAGAAAATAATATGCCTTGTTATTGTCCTTACACATAGTTTGACTTTAAAAGAATTGATGGATTGATTGAGTGATTCGAGTTTTATGCCAAAGTTAAGGTTATTTCACTAATATGATGGCGCGCCAGCCCAATGGGCAGAGGAAATCCACGTGTGCGATGATGGCAACATAGAGGACAAAAAAAAAACACCACAACAAATCGGCTCCTTCAGAGAATACTAGGGCACAGGATACTCCCACCCAACCACCTGCGATATAAACAGAAAGAATGAACCAGAAGAGATCATGTTGTTATTGGTCTATCAGATGGAATATGTGTTCATGTCTTAATATAGGACAGCACCCCTCCACCAATGAAGTGTGATATCCACATTACAGATTAGGTCATTATCATCGGATTTCAATTCTATGAATAAAATCAGTATCTGTGCTGATCAGAGCGGTGTGTCTTGTTTTGTTTATTTTTTTGCCTTTACACAGACTGTTCAGGATTGATCTCCATCATTTGGAGGTGATTGGGTGAAAATCCAGCTTTTGTTAACAATAATTATGTTCATGAGATTTTCTTACAGTTATTAATTCCCTTCTGACGTCCATTGGGGGGGGGGGGGGGGGGGGTACATTTCCCCCCCCCCCCCCCCCCTAAAAAAAAAATTGCTGAAAGTTGCATTATGACTTTGTTACAAGCCACAAATTGTCTTTAATTTTACCCAATTTGTCTTTGATTAATTTCATCTCTAAACATCTTGCAGCTAAAGCCGTCATTTATCTAATAGGATGTTAAACATCAGTTCATCAGTTGGTGAAGCCCCGGTGCTAACTAAAATGTGGATGTCAGCTTTGTGAGTAAAGGATAAGTTCATAGTGATATAGGTGAATACACCTGAACTTCATCATTGATTCCCTGGATACACGCCGGCCTTGGCTTTAATGGTTAACCTGGACAATTTACCCTGAGCGTGATTTCCTGAAATATTGATAAAGTTTCTCCGTGGACTGCATAGATTTGGAAACTGAATCAAAGATTGTTGCCACTGGTTGGCACTAGTTGGCCATGATTGTGATTAGTTTTTGTCAATGACAGTCTTTGATAACAACATCATGTACAGACGTCTGACCAAAGCAATATTTCAGTCATACTCGATCCGTTAATACTGAAATCATCATGGTTCATTATGTATTTATTAATTGTTAATTTCGCACAGCAGTTTGTTGTTCATGTGCCTTTTGTGGCCTTTTCTTAACTTTGTATTTATGTTTAGTCATTTATTACAACTACATGCATCTGAATATATATATATGTAAAGCTATCTTTTCTGAGGGTGAAAATACTCAGTCAGCAAATTGTTGATCTTCCCTGAGGCCCTCCACTCACACACTGATTCATTCACACAGATTCACACTCTAATAATATAATAGCATAAAAACATAAAGATATAATACACAAGGGAAAAGTGGCTTTATAATGCACACAAGAGAAATTGTACGTACTAAGTATATTTACAAATTATACACAAAAACATGATGACTGAGATGGATTTTCATCTTTTGGATATATTGGTCCAGACAAAAAGAGACGTTTCGATCTAGATACTAAGATCGTTTTCAAGCAATGGTTACAAATCTCAACAGAATAAACTTTAAATGGTAAA
>JAVFBZ010186767.1:0-13444 GCA_032466195.1 Katharina tunicata
TTTGTGTCATTCTATTTATTGAAAGAGAACTTCCGATGGGATTAAGTGAGTCACACTCACCTCTTGTTTTTAGTTGTCAACAATTCTTTTTATTTTGGAAGGCAGTTAATGAAGCTGAATTTATGCAAAATCATAATCAAATAAATGAATGGAGATAATTACAACTGAAATGTAGTTGTTGTCATAAAATATCATGAAGACATTATTTGTTTCAGTGGAAAGTGTGAATTTTAACCCACCTAGTGAGGAGGTAAGTTGGAACAAAGGGACATAACTCTTTTAGCCTTTCATTTAATTCATTGTGTAATCATGAAAAAATAAATGCTTTGTACATAAGTTTATGCACTTTACAATGTAAATCTCTATATTCAGATTGTGTTATAGTGCCCTTAAGAATAGAGCACCAAATTACAGGCATTTCGTATCAACCCAGTGTGCATTTTCAGGTCCATGTCTGCTTAGTTCTACTGCTCGTTTCTCAAGGATGTTTCCAACTTATGCCCTGTAGTTCTTGATATTTTTTAGATTCTAATCAACGCTCGGTCCAAATAAAAGTAAACCCCAAAATTTATGCTCTTTTTATAATGCTATTTATACAAATTTCCTAGAAGATTATGCAAATTAGGTGGCCATCATAATTGTTTGTTAAATACGTAAATTATTTGTTTAGGGTTCTGGGCCGTATGATTTAGCTCAAGCCTGGGGATTAACAGGAGATGATGAAAAGCAGGTAAGAGTATATGTGTTCATTTCAGTTTTAATTATTTTAAGTATCAATTTATAAATCCTTTCTTTTTAAAAATTTTGTTATGTCTTTTGTAAATCAGATGACAATGTTAGTCGGTTTTGTTTTTGAGATATTACATGTAGGTATGCATCACACCTTTTTTTTAAGATAAGTCAACACAGATTCTCATGATTTTGAAAGAAGATCATTGCATAGATCTTTTGTGTTAGATATTCAAAGACACAGCCTTTTTCGAAAAGAACACAAGAGGAAAGCAATTTCAATATTAAGGTTATTAATATAACTGAAGTATCTATCACTCAATGGTAGTGAAATGTCACAAATGTGGTGAGAACCAGGAGGTTCTTTATATTCAAACTATTCTATGTTTTAGGAGGAACATTACAATGGTACTGAAGAATCTGTCTCAAAAAAGTGAGTAGGAGTATAATGCTTAAGAAATCTTTTATTTAAGGATTGGCTACAATTTTTGTTACGATCAATGAAGGTACAACCATTTGAGGTGCAAACAGTATGAATCCGCGTAGCAGTTCTGTTTTAATAGTAGATTTATTGGGATTCATTTTTGGCAAGGGAGACAACTGCTTATAATTAAGTTCTTGTGTTTGCTGGCCTATCAAAAAAAACTAAATTTGTGAATATATTATTAAATGTAGTGACTATATTTGTTGTTGTTGGGGCATTAATTATATCCTGGTGATTGGAGGCTGCACTCTATGCCATTCTGATACCCTTGCATAGCCATAGGTGGTCCTTCCATTGTTTTAGTAATTTAGTTCTTTATGTCAATATGTGTTCTTTTTTTCTTTTTTTTGTAATTAATCTCAAGACAATTTGATCTATTAAGACTTTAAACAAACTATTATGTCAAACTTGATCATTGATCAGAATATGGAATTATTATTAAGCAAATCACTGAAGTTTGTGACCAATTTCAGTATATACTATAAGTATATAGAGATGAAAGAAAGTAAAAAAAAAACAAAAAAACTATGTAGCTGTACTTAAGCCATCTATACATTTCATCATTACATTCTGCCACCTAATGAACTTCATGTCCACTTCTAACTTTTCCTGGAGACAAAATTAATCATACTCTAAATATAATTGCTTGATCTAAACTGCATGTCCCGATTGAGCGGGTTCTAAAACCAGGCATTAAGTTAACTGTCAGCAAGTCATTCTGTCAGTTGTCTACCTGGTCCCATCTGGTATCAACATGGTTTATGTAATCTATTTTAACCGTATTTTTTCGCAGGTTCAGTTGAGTTTTTTTTTCCTTTGTATCATGCAGCTACTGTTATTATCTGAGAATATCCAAAAACAACAAACATTTTTGTTTAGATCTGATAGATAGCATATTGAATATAGACATGATTATAGCTGAATGTAGTTTATATTAAATATTACCCATTTTTAGGGGAATCTTTGTGGTAAACTTAGGACTTGACTGTCAGAGCAAAAATAAGAAACATTTCTTTGTGTATCTAATATCTGCCCATAGATTAAATAAATATCTTATTATAGGTAACACTATATTGAATAATTTAACATCATTTCTAAGGTGAAAAGGGGGTTGTTGGGTGGGAGCTTCCTATGCCCTGGTGCTTTCTGAGTTAAGGGGAACAGGATGCTGATTTGTTTTTGTGCACGGCCTCATATAAGTGAAATAACCTTCTGCATGGCGTAAAACCCCAATCAAACTAACAAACAGTCTAGTGTGAAAATGTTCAACATGGATGCCAAATCATTTAGACTTGTTGACAATTTTTACTTCTGTTTGTTTTATAAATTTTATTTTTTTATTGTTTCACCACCCTCCATTCATTTCATTATCAATCAGAGGTTCACATTATTTTTTATTACAGTACACATATCAATCATTCATGATTTTAATTCATCAGCTTGTCCTAAGATAAACAATTAAAATGAAGATAATCACCATCGGTAATACTAGTCAACCATTGTTTTCAAATACATTTGTCACATATTTGGATTTGGAATAGTCCATTTTAAACATCTTGAACTTCATCTGTTCATCTTTCTAATGGGGTTACAGAGCCATGTAACTTTAGGTAATCTGTCTCTGAGAATAACAATAGCAAGTTATACGTACTGTAGATCACCTAGAATTATAAATATATAGAATTATATAAAGTCCTTTTCATAGCTTTCAAAGTATTAAGTTAATGGCTGAAATTTGAGATGATTTAGGGTGTTCAGTTTTACTCTGTTGTAAATATATTACCCACAATTCATATCTCCCGGGTAACCCTGTAGCTTAAGGGCATCATGAAAAAGAGTTATAACAACAACATGTTATGTGTTGTTCTTGTCCTATGATTTAATTGTAATCCAAACAAAGCAAACAAACCATCTTTCCTTGTAGCTTCTGGATCGGTTCAACGGAAGCATAGTTTTGAAGAAAGTTTGCAGACATATGAGGATTGTTGACTTTTTCTTATTTATTTGTTTGGCAAAAAAAAAAATAGAATTTCAAAAAAATATTAAAAAACAACTGCTCTTAATCTTCAAATAAAAAAATAAGTATTTATTAAATACAATGCTTTTCAATAGCAATATATTTGTTTTATATACAAGTAAAGAGTGTTGGTTTGATGTTTGATTTTTCTGTACCACACAGGACACTGTTAGAATCTGTCAATGAGGAATTACACAACAGGTAGTGTATTAGTTCATATATACACTAACAAAACACCTTACAAAACTAAGACGTTAGACTTCATCAAATTAAAATGTTCTCTATGCTACTAAAACAATTCATCTTAAGTTTTTGGGATGCCCACCTTGTTATTTAACAATGATGTAGACTTGCCATGTAGGAAGGACATACATCCTAATTTACATGTAGGCCTATAATGATGCATTTGGTAAATGGTGAAATGAATGAAGGGACATCACAGTTTCTTACAAAGGATATTAAGGCTATGTTTGATTGCATTTTGCTGGACATCACAGTTTCTTACAAAGGATATTAAGGCTATGTTTGATTGCATTTTGCTGGACATCACAGTTTCTTACTTTATATGAGGGGAATGTGTGTGCATTTTTGGGGTTTGAGTAACTTCTATTGCCAGCATGCATCAGAAAGAAAGCAGAACTTCACTTTACTGTTGGATGACATGCGTACAAAATTAAACTTCTTGATTTCTACGAATGCTAAGATGTAGTACATGTAACACATTACATGCATACCATTTTGCATTAAGACTGTCATGAAAACTTGACATATTCTAGATTTGTTGATTTTCTGAAGGTTGTTTCGCTCTTAACTTCAGTACTATTCACTAAACAAAGAAGAAAATGTTATTGCTATTCAGTAGAATGGCCCCACACTTCAGTTTTGTATATGAGTAGCAGATTCAAAATCTTGTCAACCATCTGACATTGTTTTTCTTTTTAAATTTCCATGTAATGTAACTTGCTCAATCAAACTACTCAAATCAAGTACTTTCTATTCAAGTAATTAACAACTAATATTACTATTTATAACCTTTCTTGGAGGGTAATATCAGTCGAGCCATTAGTCCAGAGTAATATTAGCAATCTGATCATGTAAATACTTCATATGCACCCTCCAACAAACGTCATAACTATTTTATTACTCCGAAGAGGCATTTAGTTTGAAAATATTATGAAACAAATCTGTATCATCAGTCTTTAAGTGACAAATGATTGACTTTTGCTGTAAACTGACCTAATACGAATGACCTAATTGTGAAGCGTGTATAGCCTCACGTCATTTGCATAAGATGCGCTGCCCATTTCGAAAGTGCGTATATTCTTTACATTATTCTATGTGACGTCCTTGGTAGATTGTCAGATGGGTTTATTCTTTACGTGACGTCATTGGTGGCTTGTCAAGTTCACATTAGGTGCATGAACAACCTAATGCAAAATCATATGGGATAGCAATTGACCAATCGGATTGCTAACAAAATACTCTGAGGGGTAATAATACATGCCATGAGAAATAGTTGTTCTGTTTTGGAAATTGCAATCTGGACTGATTTAGCATGCTAACATGTGTGTTCAATATGTGTTTCAAAATCCCCCCTGTTATACTTGGTCCTGTTAACATTGTTTGCATGTGAATTGGCTCTCTTTCAATAAACACACTAACTTCTCGTGTTACTAATGTTTTCCTTTTATTTTTGCCTGCAATAAAAATAGAACTTGGCATATAAATGTGTATAAAAAGCAACAGCTTAACACGAACTGATTCAATGATACAAGAATTAATTGGAAAGTAACTTTTGTGTTATTATAATCACATCAAGTGTGTAACAATATGTACCTTTGGAAGAAAAGAGTAAAAAGGGCACAGCATTGAATTCATAAGAATCATAGTCATTTGACCTATGTAGATTTGCATCTTGTTTATACATTTATGAACATGCATAGAGTTTTAAATGTCCATAAGCAACTTTAAATGCTTGACAACTTGATTACTGATTAGGTAATTTTGCAAAAAGGTTATATTTTACAGTTATCGGAATATATTTACCGGATGTGACTGTTTTGTAGGGTATAGCAGGAAAATTTGTATTTGAAGTTTGGTGCAAAAAAGAATTAGTTATTCGAATCTGTTAACCAATTTTTGAATTCCTGCATAGGACTCATATGTGCAGTTGTGGTTGGTTGGGTGGAGCCTCCTGTACTCTTTTGCTCTTAGAGCTAAGGGGCACAGGATATCAATTTGTTGTGGTGTCCTGTTTTGCTAATGGTATCTAAATGTTTTGTCCTGTCTAGCATGTTGCCAGTTTCGTTTGCGGTGGTTTATTTCACCGATTGGGCTGGCACACCGTGATATAAGTGAAATAACCTTGAGTACGGTGTAAATCCCAATCAAACAAACATATTTACTGTTGAAGTGAATTTCTATTTGTTTAGATATTGAATGGTTTAAAACACCAACATCTTGAAGATTTGAGACCACTAACAAATGGCAAAAACTGATGATTGCATTACACCAGGTTTCATCTATGCTCATAAGTGTCGTTGGACACTAGAATGTATAGTAGAAAGTGTCACATTATTTTTCCTACATCGATACATTAGTCTAGAACTTAGTATTTTCTCAAAGTGTATAGGAAACGAGATTTAGTGTTTTTTTTGCACCATTCCGACAAACAAGCTTGGTTTTATAATTTATTTATTGTATCTTTTTCTTCTGATTTTTATT
Organism: Katharina tunicata; assembly: GCA_032466195.1. Classification (NCBI taxonomy): domain Eukaryota; kingdom Metazoa; phylum Mollusca; class Polyplacophora; order Chitonida; family Mopaliidae; genus Katharina; species Katharina tunicata. The sequence goes on from JAVFBZ010186767.1 coordinate 5,955, forward strand.
TGTTTATCTTTGTCCGTTCCTTCCTCAGGGGTCATAGCACTACACTAATAATTGAACAAACAGAGGATAACAGAAACAGCGTGTAAGGCTCACTTATTCTGCTTGCTATAAAGTTATTTTACCTTTACTGCAGGGTGTGGCTTACAATTTCAGGTGAAAATAAACAGAATAATTTATGCATGGCTGCAATAAAAATGGCTTATTAATTAAAACTCAAGAACTAACAAACATGTAATCAATTGTCGCTTATAACAGATTCAACCCCAATTTTCCCAGAAATTTTGGCCAATGTGAAATATACCATGCATTGCTTTGAAATTTATTTCTCTATGATGCCTCAAAAGAATATATATATTTTCATCAATATGTATACTGCAATACTAGTAAATGTATTCACCAAGCTTCATATTTTGTCAAGAGTAATCACACTGGCACAGGAATATCGACTAATTAAAGTTGATAAATTATCTCATGTTCTAGATCAATGCTCAGAGACAAGTTTCTAGCTTCATATTCATATGCATGTGTGTCATGATGTTGTATTATGCTATAAACTTATTGTAGAACCTAAAGGCTATATGTGAACAAATTGCTCACTTTGTAATTCACACTTCTTATTTTCCTATGAGCAGTGTTTTATTACTGCTAATAAATCTGAGTACTGTGGCACATATGGTACCCATCTGCGCTGTTTGCAGCCAGAGACATCAATTGGGTCGCCATATGAGGGAAATAGAGTTAAGATATTGTTTGAGGTGCATGGCATGTAGAAGTATATCGGACTGTTCAGAGTATTTCTTGTTCATTAACTTTAGATGTAATGGTTAATGTTAAACTATACTAACATGCATCCTGTATTTTTGTGAATGAGGTAAGAAGAAGGAGTTAATTGGTACTGATTTGAATGTATTTGTATAGTGAACATGTTATTTTCCTGTAGTCAACAGACTGTTTGCTAAAAACTTACCTTTGTTTGTTTTCACCAGGTCTACATTACCTGTATCAGAAAGGTCAACCAGCAATATACCCAAGGTAAATCCTTTTCTCTTTGTTGTGTTCAAAATGTTGGTTGGTACCGGGTTCTTGTGAACTGGGGTGGTATCAGAAAACCTGTTTAGGTAGTGTGGATCTTCTATCCACATTTATTATCTGATTTGCCGGAGCTAAATATGAATCGTATTTGATACTATAAACTTAGATTTTTTGTTTGAATGATGATTCAAAGATCCAACTCTGACTATGAGAATGGAGATTTCTTAAATCTGACAAAAAAAAGTTATATTTCTAAATAAATTCATGGTACATCTGACATTTTTGTGTCCTTTTTTTCATCCTGTATGTGTCCTGCGCTGCCTTTGTTGCCGATGATTTTGAGGGCGCTTACCTTAAGCCATTGAGATGTCACAACAGCTTATGAATGCATTAAGTTTAAGTATGGTGTAAAACCCTTATCAAACAAGCAAATGCTTAATACCCTAATGCTCAACAAATTCGACCTCCATGGACACATGTTTAAAGTCATTTATTGAAGGCAATAATGTGAGATTTGAACTAAAACTTATATTTTCTCGTAGCTTTAAGTATGAACTTCTTAAAAATTTCAACTTTATGTTTCTACACTTCTTAGCCTTTGCATAAAATGTAATTTTAAAAGTTGTAAATGGGGTTGTATTTGTTGAGCATTTAGGGTAAGAATAGGTGAATAAGTTACATAACATTGCAAGGGTTGAAATATTGATAACTTCTTGCTGGGCATTGTTTTACAAGTTGAAATTCTGTTGATACAAATGTGAGACAGATTTTAACTGGTATTTTTTACTCAATATGTCTACCAACTTGCTACAAATTTAAACCACTACAAGGTGTCAATTACATATGTTCATTATAAACTAGTTGTAAAGTGTGAAGGTTTTTGGCACATGAAAAAAAAGTGCTTCAGCCCTCCTTGAGATGGTTTTATAATTCCAATGTCGTACAAGTTCATCCTATTTTTTTCCACATTGCTCATGGGTTGGTTGGCGAGAGCTTCATGCGCCCTGTTTCAGTTTTTCTTGCCTATGGGGTACCAGGAAACCGATTTGCTGCAATGTCTTGTTTTGTGTCCTCTGTCTTCTCTGTTTTTGCTGCAAGTGGCATTGATAATAAGGTGGTTTCCTTTACCCATGGGACTGGCATGTTTTTGTATGAATGAAATAACCTAAAGTAAGGCGTAAAACAACCATAAAAAAATAATTCTTTTTTTTATCTTAAAATCCAAAGTATTACTGCTTTTTGAGTTTGGATGTTTCTAGAACTTCATTTTGGACAGAAACCACTGTTGATAATGTTGTTACCTGACATTTGGTTGTCCTCTGCCTGTTATCTCTCTGTTTGCTCCTAACATTTACATACCACCTTAAGACTTTGGTGTGACATTTACCTGTTTATAACCTAATTAGTCAGACCAAACACCTTCATTCAACTACCTGTTTCTCACAGCTACAATCATGGTCTGACACCAGTTTAAGCCATTTCTGATTCAACGATGAGAATACTGATCTAATTTGATCAGTTTACTTGAAGTCAAAGGGGTGTATTTGTGTGTTTATTGTGAAATACAGAGCTGAAACTGTTGGGAATAGAAAGTTTGAAATGTTCTATTAGATATATTTACCATTTAAAGGCTTGTTATTTGGCTCTTGTAGCTAACAAGGCTTTGTCGGTTCTTTAAATGAGACACATGCAAATTACAGACCAGTACTGTAAACTATTGACTATCAAAGGGTATCTTTAGGTAGTGTTGAGATCCAACTTCAGTAAAGTGGTGCGGGGACATTGTTCCGGTGTTTGTCAATTTGTTCATTTGTCTGATCACTCAATCACTTTGTTCTGGTGAAAGTGATGGAGAAAACTGAAGAAACCAGGAAAAGATGGTTAGCTGTCATTGAATTATTTGATGATGATTTTGATGTAAGTTATTTGTATGCAAAGTAGGAAACATTTATTTTTATACTTACTGTTGAGTTGACCGACTGCTTTTTCTTTGTTTAACACTTTTATGTGTACAAGCTCCATTAGGAAATGCAAGAAAATCAGATAGATTAGTTAATTATTATTTATTAGTGTATACAAAACATTGATGTTCGTTATTTCAGCCACCTGTGTCTGAGAGGGATAATGGAATAGCTGAAACAGATGCTGCTAATAACAATGAGCCCCGGGAGGAGGATGATGGCCCTAACATGGGCACACTAGTAGATTACATGAAGACATTAACACCTGGTACAGAGCTTCCAACAGACATGGACGAAGGGACATTACAGAGACCCCCAGCACTTCCTCCAAAGCAATCAAAACAAAACCAGAATGGAGACGTCAACCATGACTCTTCTACATCAAACATCGGGGCTCCTGCTGTACCACCTAAACGAAAAGACAAGGATGCCTGTTTTGTAAGTTAAAAACCTTTGATTATGCTTTCTTTGGGCAGCCTCATTTTGTGATAATAAACACCCACATGAGTTTAGGGTTAAAAATGTAAAAAAAAATGTCATCTTTATGTGGAAATAGATTATCTAACTAAGTTTGATATCATAAGCTTTTAAGGAGCTTAGAAGTCCCACAGTTCACACCCATCCCTCCATTAATAACCTGGAAGAGACTTTAAATGGTCAAGTGAAACAATTATTGCACAAATTGGTGCTAATTGTGTACAAACTCCTTGTCTCGGTGGCAGTATTATATAATGATTCAAAGTAAACATTATCAAATTACATAAAAAAAAATTAAAAATTACTGGTTTTCAGACCCATTGAAAGATTGTATATGAGTTATATTAATAACACATGTATCTATAACAGTTTTCTTGTAATTTCAGCGAGCTTTAAGTAATGGACTTCCTCCTACCCCTAAAGTTCATGTAAGTTTTATCTTATTATGTTATGTCTATATGTTCAGTCATCAGGGATAATGAATTAGGGAGCAGGACTGCCTTGGCAACCAAAATTAAGTTCAAACCACGATCCGTCTGGCGGCCAGTTGAACTTAACTTCTGACCCTAATACCAAGTGGATAAAATAAACCAATTGAGTGTTGTTCAATTTAAAATAAGTGTGGCCAAACAATGACGGGCTGCCCAATTGACATAAATATTTTTACAGTATGCTTCTCTTGGTCTACCTGTAAAATAGCATGAGGTAACACTTAAGTCATGTGGCCAACAACAAATTTATTGTTATTATAGGCTATAATTCCATTTTTGCTCTTATTATTTATTTATTATTATTTTTTATTTTTTTGTAAGACTGTGTTGATTGGTCTTTCAGATGGGTGCCTGTTTTTCTAAAGTGTTCAATGGCTGTCCTATCCATATTAACTGTACAGCCAGCTGGGTGAAGGAAGACACAAGAGGTAGGGACCTAGCCAATAGGTCACAGGTTAAATGCATTGTATGCTCACTTCTCAGTGTTCTGATTGTGAGTAACATTGCTTGGTGAGAGATGCCTGTGCCGTGGTGCTCTGACCCTGTCCTTTGAGTGAAATAATCTTAAATATGACATAAAAAGACATAAGACATAACAATGTTTCACATTTACTGTACTCTGTATAGGTTTGAGTCCCGTTGTTGACTTTTGGTATACAAGGAAGTTGTCCTATGGATTTTGTGGGAATTTTTGGTTTTCCATCATACACCGACAACCAAAGTTGGCATATAAATTAAATAGGCTTGGGTACGACATTAAGCACTCATCGAACAAATACATAAATCAAATTCATAGTATTAAATAATTTTAACACAGTCTGAATGTTCATTAGTACTATTGATATTTTACATTAAAGGAAAGGATAATTCTTTATATGTAACAAAAATATGTATACATGCAAATAAATCCACAGTTAACTAAATTCACGTTTAGCCTAATGGTTTATCATAATTATTAACTTTACATTCTGCTGTATTTTCTGTATGTTTTAGATCAACATATCCTCATTGGTGCCAATGAAGGCTTATATACATTGAACTTGAATGAAATCCACGAGGCTTCACTGGAATTGGTCAGTTTTATTCCACTGGTGTATGAACAAATATTTGCAGATAATTAACTATAAATTATAATTTATGCCATTGCAAACAAAAATAAAAAATAAAAATTTAATTTATGATATTAGGACAATCTGTTTTACTTAAGATTATTTCATGAGTTTTTTACAAGAAGTGCTCCTGTATTTTAGTGCTTTTTCAAACACATTTTTATATAGATAGGTTTTATTTAGACATTATACAACAAGAAGTATTCTTAGTACAGTTAATTAGTGATTTAACATTTATACAAAGGTGAAATATTACATTCTTTTATACCTTGTGTAATTGCCCAGTGATAGAAACATTTTAAATTCGGTGCTATTCTATTTACATGTAAAAATATTTAAATCTTTATTGTATGATTTGTAATATTTCCAGCTCCAACCTCGAAGATGTATCTGGATGTATGTGATTAAAGATGTGCTCATGTCTATATCAGGTATATTCGGAATTCCAAATCTCTTCACTTATTCAATGCATGCCCAAGTGTTTATACAAATCTGACTTGTTTACTGTGGGACTGCTGTTCAGGGTTAGGTTAAAGTGTACTGTAGGCAGGTTAAAAGTCAGAGGTTTGCTGGTGTCACAGATAGTCGGTGAGAGTCTCCTGTGGCCTGGCGCTCTCTGAGCTAAGAGGCATCATGATGCCAATTTGCCGTGGTGTTTTTTGCCCTGTGAAAAAGTTTCTTCTGTGTTGCCAGCGTCGTTTAGGGTGGTTTCTTCCTACGATTGGGCTGGCAGTCTGTCATTTGAGAGAATAACCTTAAGTTACGGCATAACACCCCAATTAAACATATTTACAAAGTGTATATGATCTGGCGGTTTAGTACAGGTAAGAATGTTTTGTTCACTAATAGGCTTCTATAAAATTGTATCTATGTTTGTATTGAGATTTGTGTCTAATTTCCTTTCAGGTAAAACACCTCACCTGTATAGACACGACCTCTTGTCTCTACACAGTCAGAAGAGTAAACGAATATCTTTACCTATGAACAAGATCCCAGAAAAATTAGTACCAAGGTATGCTGTAGAACAAGCTTCTAGAATTCGATTTTTTAAACCACATATCTGGACAATCACCATTCGTTTATGCCATTTTTACTTTGCTAAAACTTTTAAGCATCTCAAAGTCATTTTTCGCTGATAAAATGCCTGTTATCCACAACTCGTAGTCAATTATGCCAACGCAACAGAATTAATGAGAGTATATAAGATTTGGTCAGTATGTGCATGTGTAAATAAGTTTGTATAAAACTCTGTGTTTGTCATCACTCAAGCAGCTTTTTAAGTTAAATAACTTTAAAGTATAAATGTGTATAATCCCAGTCAAACAAACAATCATGATACTAATGTTCATTACAAAAAAAAGTGGAATTTGAACTTTTGGGGTCAAGGTCCAGCTCATTTAAGTATGGCTTTTATGTAAAGCATACTGCGAGGCGATTGCTATGACCTGTAATCTGTTGTGAATGTACTTTCAGGAAATTTGCTCCCACCTGTAAGGTACCTGACACTAAAGGCTGTATGAAGTGTTGTGTAGGGCGCAATCCTTACAATGGATACAAGTACCTGTGTGGAGCATTACAAACTGGAGTTATACTCATGCAGTGGTATGAACCTCTCAACAAGTTTATGCTGCTAAAGGTAACCACGTTCATTATATAAGATGTTAGTTTTGCCTCATCGTGTTCGTTTCGTATCATTACGGGAAATAACCATTTACCCTGTTGCTTATATCAAGTTAAGTTTTTTTTAGACTATCTGTCCTTTGATAAATCAGGTTTACTGATTGATTTTTGCCAAACCTGGGAGAAATTTAAATTGAAAAGTTGTTACACAACCTCACCTGTTTTCTAGTAATAAATTGTGTTTGTGTAAAATTCTTACTCATTTACTAGTAATAGTTTTTAAGTTGTGCATGTCAAACTTAGCACTGGAGGAACAATATCTTTCCAACAGCGATAAGACTTAAGTGACTTCAGATTTTGGTTGTGAGTTGCCATCTTCTGTTGTAATACTCTACCGATATAAAAAAATATCCTTGAGCAGGGCGTTAAACACCAATCAATCAATCAATCAATCAATCAATCAATCAATAAGTTGTGCATGTCTAGATTGCAAAGCATACCATCAAGTAGGAATCACTTAATCCATCTGTCTGTCACACTTTAATACACTTAACTGTTGTCTTCGTAACTCATTCTATATCTGCTCTGCTATAACATATTTTAAAAGGACAAAAATGACTTATCAACAAATCTTCACTGTTAAAGTGTTTATAGGCTTTTTGGTTCATGTGAAATTCAACTGAATCCGAAATTTTGTGATATTGTTTTTAAGTTGAGTTTTTGGGTTCAGAAATGCTGCTCTTTGTTTTAGACATTTGACTATGAACATATGCCTTCCCCACTGAATGTGTTTGAGATGT